>CAUYTI010069624.1:0-13657 GCA_963575145.1 Galago senegalensis | reverse complement strand
ACTTTGATAAGCAGTTCTCGATAATCACTTCTCAGCAATTATTTGTTATTATTACAGTTTAACATTATAAAATTAACAAAAATAATATAAAACTCATATTCTGGCGAAATAGCCACATGGCAGCCGAAAACCATATATTCCCTCTTGTTCTCCCGCCCGTTCATGCATTCTTTCCAAAAATCGGGACTTTTTTAAAACGCCGCAGGACGCAGGACAAATTGTTCAAAAGCGGGACGTCTGGTCACCCCAGTGTTAAATAAAAACAAAAAGTAATCTTTGCTCTTTGCTCAGCTGTAGGTGCTGTTACAGGGCATGGACACAAGAGGGGGCGCTAACCAATGAGAGGCGCCGAGGCGAGGTTTCCTAGCAACGGAGAAAAACATTGAGGAGGAAACTTCCTGAGAGTGGTTAAGTGATGCATTCTGGCTTCTGCACCTGCCAGGTCAGCCAGGGTCCGCTTCTGGCACCCAGAGCGTCTCTGACCTTTCGTGGGGGAGTTGAGCTCTTCTCCCAAGAGAAAAATTGGGTCTGCAGACCGAGGAAACTGCGCCCTTGTCTGCGCCACAGACCTTTCTTCTCTCTCCAATACTAGATAATAATGACCCCTCAGGCCTTAAAGGAGGGTTCTTTTCCACGACTTCAAACACAATGGGTCTTTCCCTCAAAAAACCGGAGGAATTTAAGGAACGGAGAGGAGGGACTTGGTCTCCAGGCTTCTGAGATCTCATGTTGAGAAAGAGAGAGGAAAGAGAGAGAGAGATTTCAAGATTTGAGATGCGGTGAAAGTTTTTAGGATGGTTGACAAAACAGAAGGTTTGATAATAAAAGGGTAAAGTTGAGGTCGAGTGAGGTAATAATAATTAATATATGGAGTATACACTATTAAAGTGTATCCTTTCTCTCACTTGATTTCACAAATCACTCTGTTATCACAGATGAAGAAACTGAAGCTCAGAGAGGTTACATGGTGAGCAGTCCAAAGCATTCCTCCCAAACCAGATTACAAAAGAAGAAATAGTAACTAGCTTATTTTTAAAGGGGAGAAACTGTTAATTGTCTCTAGTAAAGAAATGAAAGTTAAAACAGTGGGGAGGTAACTTACTTTCCCCATTAAATTAGCTAAACCATTTTGAATCTTAATTCCTCACAGTAGGGAGGCCGTTTGGGAACTGGCAGTCTCCCAAATCTGCACAACTGCTTGCAGTGGCCTAAACCGGTAGCTGCTCCTGAGCAGAGAGTCTGGCAACACCTCACAAGAGCCATAAAATGTTCCTAGGCTTTGATGCAGCAGCCTGGCTTCTGGGAGTCTAGCCTAAGGATGTAATTTAAAATTTGAGAAAAGGTGTATGGCCAAATAATTGGTGGCAGCATTATTTATGATGGTGAAACGTTGGGGAACAGTTAGGTGATCAGGGGAACAACCCTCTTGAGTAACATCAATGCTGCCATCAAAAAATGATGATTCTGAAAACTGGCATCAGAGGCAGTGCTGCTGTGTGACATTAAACGGAAAACAAAAGGAGCGACCAAATGACCTGGACACTGATCTACCTCCTAAGTAGATGCCATTCCATTAGTATAGGGATGGGACTGAGGCGGAGGAAGAAAAAGATGCTGGGGAAGAGGGAATGCTTTTTCCTTTCTTTTTCTTTCTTTCTTCTTCTTCTTCTTCTTTTATTTTTTGTTTGCTTGTTTCTATAACTTTGTTTTCCTCCTTCACTTCCACTCAGAATTGACCTTTTCTCCTTTTCAAAATTTCTTTTTAGCAGGCATTTCTTATATCAGTTAGCCACATTAGCTTACTCCAGAAAAGTCAAAAAATATAAGAATATTAAAATATTCATAACCTCACTCACAAAGAAACAATCTCTTGTAACACCATAGGGCGGTGGTTCTCGACCTTGTAATGCCCAGATTGCTGGGCCCCCTTCCAAAATGTTTATTCAGTACATGTGGAGTGGGGCACTAGAATTTACATGGTTAACAGGCTCCCGGATAATACTGATGCTCCTGGACTCCAAGACATGCTTTAAGAACCACTGCCTTGGCATATATCCTTATAAAGTCTTCTTATGTCCCCGTGTCACCCATACAAACTCCTCACCAAAAGAAAATGTTGTTTAACTGCTTTTCCAGATGAAATTTTTTCAAAGTACCCAACTTGTGTGACTCAACATAACTTTTTAAAAGATAGATAGAAAATAAATGATTTTGTCACAGTGCATTTTAGTAAACCTTCCAAGTAAAATGCCTATTATCACTATTAAACTAAATTTGATTTGCATTGCATGGTTTTGTTGTTTATCTCTGATTTTTCTGAGGCAAATTTTACATTGTATTCTTCAGTATTTTAACACTAATTTGGAGTTTTAAACGTTTCTCTACTTCTGCTTCCTTTGTGTGAAATTTATTAAGTTGTGGTTCTTTTTTTCGATTTTTTCTAAGTTGTGGTTCTTGGCATATGTGTTTCAGATTATGTCATGCGATGATGCTCAATTCTATTTTGACTTATTCATTAGTATCATTCACTTTTGGCTTTTAAAGTTTATACCGCTCAAGCCAGATGTCTTTTGACAATGAAATTTATGTATCAAGTACTGCCGATAAAAGGAGATGCTATGATATATGCTTAGAAGGACCGTTTTTGATGACTGTATTTGCTTAAACACAATGTACAATGGCAAAACAAACTTAAAAAATATTTCTATGTTATGTTTGATCACCTTAAATAAATTGCTTTGTTCTGTTTTATTTGAATTGGACTGTGCTAGGCCTAAATGCCAATTTAATATACTGTGCTAAAAAAGTTGTTTTTCCAAGCTGAGTGTGGTGGCTTACATCTATTACCCAGCACTTGGGAGGCCAAGGCAGGTGGATTGCTTGAGCTCAGGAGATCAAGACCAGCCTGAGCAAGAGCAAGACTCCGTCTCCAAAAAATAGCCAGGCATTGTGGCAGGTGCCTGTAGTCCCAGCTACTTGGGAGGCTGAGGCAAGAGAATTGCTTAAGCCTAAGAGTTTGAGGTTGCTGTGAGTTGTTTTTCCAGGAGCAACTTTTCTTTAGTTAAGTTTTTAGGGCATTCTCTTTTTTTTTTTTTTTGCAGTTTTTGGCCGGGGCTGGGTTTAAACCCACTACCTCCGGCATACAGGGCCAGCACCCTACTCCTTTGAGCCACAGGTGCCCCCCTTGAGTGCATTCTTAATTATTAATTATCTGAATAACTAAGATTATCATAATTGTTCATTTATTCTCTTACTCATTATTTTTTTTTTTTTGAGACAGAGTCTCACTCTCTCACCCTGGGTAGAGTGCCAACTGCTGTGGCCTCATAGCTCACAGCCACCTCAAACTCTTGGGCTCAAGCAATCCTCCTGCCTCAGCCTCCAGAGTATCTGGGACTATAGGCATGCACCACAATGTCCAGCTAATTTTTTTGTATTTTTTTAGTAGAGACAGGGTCTCACTCTTACACAGGCTGGTCTTGAATTCCTGAGCTCAAGCAACCCTCCCACCTCAGCCTCCTGAGTAGCTGGGACTGCAGGTGCCTGCCACTGTGCCTGGCTTAAAATTCTAATATGTACTGTCATATTACCATGATAGAATCTAATGTTTGCTGTATACCATGCATGTCAACTTATTTAATATTCAAAATGGATTCATTCAGTCATTCAGCGTATATTCACTGAGTGCTACTTTGTGCTAGGTATTTGGGGGACTCAGAGATAAGTAAGACACAGTAACTGGGCAGGTGCGGTGGCTCACGCCTATAATCCCAGCACTCTGGGAGGCTAAGGCAAGTGGGTTGCTTGAGCTCAAGAGTTCGAGACCAGTCTGAACAAAGCAAGACCCCCATCTCTACTAAAAATAGAAAAACTAGCCAGGTGTTGTGGCAGGCACCTGTACTCCCACCTACTTAGGAGGCTGAGGCAAGAGGATCTCTTGAGCCCAAGAGTTTGAGGTTATTGTGAGCTGTCTTGCCACAGCACTCTACCCAGGGCCACTGAGTGAGTCTGTCTAAAAAAAAAAAAGACACAGTAACCCTATGAGGTGTATCCTATTTTTATTCCCATTCTGCAGGTGAGAAAACTGAGACCCATGAGATGACTTGCCAAGGAACACAAGTTCTCAGTGGCACACTGTGAGACAGGAGGATCTCTTGAGTTTAAAACTAGCCCAGGAGGGCAGCACCTGTGGCTCAAAGGAGTAGGGCACTGGCCCCATATGCTGGAGGTGGTGGGTTCAAACCCAGCCCTGGCCAAAAACTGCAAAAATTAAAGAAAGACTCCATTTCTTTTTTTTTTGAGCCAGAGCCTCAAGCTATCCCCCTGGGTAGAGTGCCGTGACATCACAGCTCACAGCAACCTCCAACTCCTGGGCTCAAGCGAGTCTCCTGCCTCAGCCTCCCAAGTAGCTGGGACCACAGGTGCCCGCCACAACGCCCAGCCATTTCTTGGTTGCAGCTGTCATTGTTGTTTGGCAGGCCCGGGCTGGGGATTCGAACCTGCCACCTTAGGTGTATGTGGCTGGCACCTTACCCGCTTGAGCCACAGGCACCAAGCCAAGACTTCATTTCTAAAACAATTTTTTTAATTTAAAAAATTAAAAAGAAAACTACACAGAGAGTAGCTGTTCCTGGGGCTGTTTCATCATTTGCATGAGGTAAATCTCTTCTGGCTCTCAGCAGCCTCCTGTTACATTGTTCCATATGAAAGGGAATGTTTTAATTTAGGGTGGCAACTCTTTTTCCTCTTTTTTTTTTTCCATTACAGTCCTGGAAAAATCAAATGGAGAAACATCCTGGCATACAGCTTAGGAAATACAGTGTGTCCAAAAGCTGCCAGGAATAAAAGCTAGCAACACTTTCTCCACTGGGCTTCATTCCCCACTTCAAAATATCAGGCATCACTGGCTTCTTTTGATCCCCAAATTAGACTTGTTAGCAAAATTTCTAACAAAAAGCATGACAGATAAGTGTGGACACGTAGTCATTCAGTTAGACCTTGTTTTTCAGTGTCCTGAACTAACTATAACTATTATTACAATTATTGGCCAAATAGTTTAGTGGTCAAGTACAAGTTTGTGAGTTATAGGGATTTGACAAAACAAAGTTTTACAATAATAATAATAATAATTTTTTTTTGAGACTGAGCCTCAAGCTGTCCCCCTGGGTAGAGTGCTGTGGCATCACAATACACAGCAACCTCCAACTCCTGGGCTCAAGTGAGTCTCCTGCCTCAGCCTCCCAAGTAGCTGGGACCACAGGCACCCACCCGGCCATTGTTTTGGTTGCACCCGTTATTGTTGTTTGGCGGGCCCGGGCTGGGGAATCGAACCCACCACCTTAGGTGTATGTGGCTGGCTCCCTAGCCGCTTGAGCCACAGGCACAGAGCCCAGATACATATGTATTTGTTTAAAATGAGAGATTAGCTTACTTTAATTTACAATGTTCATTTCTTTCTTTCCATTTCATATTTCCATTATACATCATACAGATTGAGTGTCATACTCTGAACATCCCTAGAATCCACTCCAACATCACACCCTTAAGTCTTGAAAATAGACCCTTTTCCTCAACAAGTGCTCTTCTAGATTTTCAGTGCTAAGTTTTTGAACTAATATATGCTATTTTTAAAATTCTATTTTCCACCAATTTTATTTTTCCTTTCTGTGACATTTACTGAGGGCACATAATATGCTAGGACATATGCTCGCCACTAGGCAAACAAAGGTGGAGATGGAAAGATAATGCCCTTGACCAAAATTATTTCACAAACTAGTGGAAAGTGCAACCACAGAAACCACAGATTTACAGTACAAAGTGACTGTATCAAGGTTCCCTGTGATCTCTCAGCCTTCCGTCTACCTTTCATTCTTCCCAAATTTGCCTTTTAACTTCTTTTCAAATCCTATGTTAATTCTGCTTTTTGTAGGATTTGGATTAGAATTTCAAGGAGCCATAGTCCTCTCTCCCTATTTAATTTTCTAACAGAAAATCTTTACTTTTTCTCACTATAGGTCCTTCTTAAATGAAACTTTTTAAACAATGAAAAAAATGTAGAGTATAACATAATACATTCTCCTACTCTCATTACATAGCCTTAATAATTATAATTATTTAGTCATATATGCTCCTTGAAAAACCCAGACATTATATTTTATTTCTATTATTTTGCATTTCTCACAAATAAATGTAATTTCATAACCCCAATACTATGATTCACCTACAAAATTTAATAATAATTAATTGTTCCAGTCATAATTTCTGCATAAAAATAATCCATCCCAAACTTTGTGGTAAAAAGATTCCTGGACAGGAATCTGGGTGATCTTCAGCCAGGTGATTTTCTGTCTATGTGGCTACTCAGTGGTATTCAGCTGGCCATGGCCAGTCTATAGTACCTGAAACTGACTCCTGTGTCTTTTCCCTCAGCTGGGATGTTCTGGATTATTGACTAGAATGTTGAGATATATCCCCTCCAGCATGGCACTCCCAGGTAGTTGGACATTCTTCATAGAGACTGGCTTCTCTTGAGTGAGTAACTCAAGATTACCAGGCAGAAAACACAGAACTTTTTATAACTTATCTTGGGAAGTCACATAGTGTCACTTCTGATGTACTCTTGACAAAAGCATGTCTAGGGGGAACATACACTCTAATTCTCCATAGGAAGAATATCAAATAAACTTAAGGATATGTTTTGAAAAAGCAGTAGTCTTCAATATCATAATACCAATTATATTGTATTTGGTTGTTATTTTTCTTTACTTTTTTAATAGCAATAACAATTACTTCTTTTCTTAAGAAATTGTTTTATTGATGAAACTCAATGAATTGTCATGTAAAATGACCTACATTACTTCTTGAGATGCCATTATAATTTTTGCTCTAATTTCCACATTTCCTGTGCACTAGAAGTAAGATCTAAAGGCTATCAGATTTATATTCAGCATTTTGCTAGGGTTACTTTCTAGGTGGAACTCTAGATGGCATATGGCATCATATCAGGAGACATAAAATGTCTGGTTGTCTCAATAATTGCTGGTTGACTAGTGGCAATTTATTCTCTCTGTTGAAATCCCATAGTTTTTTTTTTGTTTGGTTTTGTAAATCTTAAATCAGCAATCTTTTGGCTGGTAACGTGTGTTCTCTGGGAAGAAAACGATGTTATCTACCTTTTAGAAACTGTTTTATTCAAGTACTTTGATTATTCTTACTTGGTAATATCATTATAATTATTATAAAATGATAGCATTTTAATCCTATCTTTCCTTTAGATGTGTTGACTACAATTTACATATAGAGAAGAAATTTATTCTTATCAACCAGGATTATTCAGTCACCTAAACAATATTTTTTAATTAAAAGGAAGGGAAATATTTAATGTTTTCTCTCTTAACTAAGTTATTGGTACCTTCACTATCACTATCCTCAATAATGATAAGAGAGATTTTTATTTTTAGTCTTCTATATTTTTAAGAACAATCTTTAGAGGCCTGGTGCAGTAGTGGTTCATGCCTGTAATCTTAGCATTCAGGGAGGCTGAGGCAGGTGGGTCACCCAAGCTCAGGAGTTTGAGACCAACTTGAGCAACAGCAACACCTCATGTCTAAAAACAAATAGCTGGATATTGTGGTGGGTGACTGTAGTCCCAGCAACTAAGGAGGCTGAGGTAAGAGGTTTTCTTGAGCTCAAGAGTTTGAGATTGCTGTGAGCCATGATGCCACTGCACTTTACTGAGGATGACAAAGTAAAACTCTATCTAAAAAAAATCATTGATGAATTATTAAAATTAATTTCAGTTATTATTCTTTTTGATTTTTGAATTATTCCATCTTTAACAATGTGATCCTTTAAGGTTGTCATTATGATTTTTTGGCATGACAACATTAATTTTTTTTTTTTTTTTTTTTGAGATGGAGCCTCAAGTTATCCCCCTGGGTAGAGTGCCATGGCATCACACTCACAGCAACCTTCAACTCCTGGGCTCAAGCGAGTCTCCTGCCTCAGCCTCCCAAGTAGCTGGGACCACAGGTGCCTGCCACAACGCCTGGCCATTTTTTGGTTGCAGCCATCGTTGTTTGGCAGGCCCAGGCTGGGGATTTGAACCTGCCACCTTGGGTGTATGTGGCTGGCGCCTTAGCCCCTTGAGCCACAGGCGCCAAGCCGGCAACATTAATTTTTGATGGCTTTCTTGATTTCTAGCACAGCAAACTATTCTGTGATTTTTTTTTTTTTTGGTTTTTATTGCTCTAGACCTGAAATAAGTTATTTTTCCAAGCCATCCTGATTACTTTTAATAAGGAATAATGATTAAAGACTATGATATGTGCATGTGAGTGCTCAGAACTACGAGTTATTATTGTTCTAGTCCTTTCATCTGGGAAAATTTTCTTTAAACACAAAAACCCTGTGAGTTCATACATAATGTTAAATTTAATATTATACAATAGTTTTCTTAACTTTAAAAAATGTATACTTGTAGCTTTTTTCTCTTATAATAAAAATTCTAAAAATTCTAATTTTTTATTTGCTTTATTTTGTAGTACACATAAAGTAAAATTTAAATAACCATAATTATATCCTAACTAGAGCAATAAATTTGATTAATATTTTACCTTGAGTTTTCTTTGTTTGCAAATATTCTCTGTAAGGATGTACTGCTACCAAAATACTATGTTTTTAATGTTGTTTAAATGATTTATTTTTGTCTGAGTGATTATATCACCAATTTGATATGTTCAATTGTTTTAGTTTGTCCTCAAATTTTAAGATTTGCATTTTTATGTAAATTTATTTTTAATATAGACAAATCATGCATGTTTTAAGTCAGAATTATTAACAACGTATGCTCAGAAACATTTTACTTCAATTCTTATCTTTTCCTTTGGTTCCCTGCCTCCTTTGGTAAACAAACATTTTTATTAGTTTTTGTTTTAGCTTTCCAGTTTTGTTTTCTTTTGTTTTCACAAACACAAGTGTTACTATAGTATATGAAATATTCTGTTTTATTTTTTATTCTTCTGTAGACTCTAGACTAAACCATCCATTTATTTATTTAGGAAATCTTCCTGGGAGACTTAAAACTGCTTCATTTTAGAGAAGCTGTAAACACACAAAAAATTAATGTGTAAAATAATGACAAATATTGGTAAGTTCAAGACAGATTATTAACTTATGTTTTTACTGGGCACACTGAATGGTGGAAATACTTTAAAAGGATGTTTTAGTAAGGTGGCTGTGAGATTCTGACATCAATCCTGTGAGATAAAAGATGAGAATGGGTAAGAATCAGACAGGGAGATGTGTCTGGCATAGTCTAGAAATTGAAAGCAGGTCCGAGGATTTGAAAATCAGTAGCAAAGAAGAGAACAGATGTAGTCAATGGTGGGAGAAATAGAAAAGAAGTTGTAGACCAAGAAAATTTATTTCTTAATTTAAAATACAATGGGAAGCCCCAGAATAGGTTAGAGCAGGGAAGTGACACAGTTTCACTTATGTCTTGAGATAATCACTTTGACTGAAGCTTGAAGAATGAATTGGAGAGGATCAAATATTTCTGCTAATATTACTTCCAACTACCCTTCCAGTCCTTTATTTGCTCATTCCCATTTTCTTCCTTGCTAGTTTGCTTTGTCAGCAAGTACAGTGCTGCAAAAGACCCTCTTCTGAAAGCTTTACCCTTTATTTATTTATTTATTTACTTATTTATTTATTTATTGCAGTTTTTGTCTGGGGCTGGGTTTGAACCCACTAACTCCAGCATATGGGGCTGGCGCCCTACTCTTTTGAGCTACAGGCGCCTCCCAAGCTTTAGCCTTTTTGGAGCCCCTTCTCATGTAAAGGCAATTGATCTCTGTGTTACCACTTCATGGCATTTACCATTGTTAAAACACCTGCCTCTTCATCTTGTGATTTTGTGTTTCCTTGCCAGTTGTTGTCTGAACCCATGAGTACTCTGAGGGGATGGTGTTCTTTGAATCCACAATAGAAGGACAGTAGAATGAGCAGTGACATTTTTTAAAGTATATTTATTTATTTTTTATAACAGAAGAGAAAGTGAAGAGGCAATCTAAACCAGGAAAGAGGCTTATGTCTATTTACTACTTGTTGCTGAAAAGACAAAGATATGTCCTTGAAAGCAGAGATTTTCATAGTCTCTTAATACCAGGTAAGTTGTATAGCATTGTATTTCCTTTCTATTTTTCTTTCATTATTTCCTGTTTTTTGTTTGTTGTTTGTTAGTTTGTTTGTATTTTACAGACAAAGTCTCACTCTATTGTCTTGGGTAGAGTGCCATGGCATCGTAGCTCACAGCAACTTCAAAGTCCACGGCCCAAGTGCCTTGCCTTAGCCTCCCAAGTAGCTGAGACTACAAGCACCGTCCACTGCACCCAGTGAATTTTTCTATCTTTAGTAGAGAAAGGATCTCACTCCTGCTCATGCTGGTCTGGACCTCCTGAGTTCAAGCCATCCACTATCCTTGGGTTTAGGATTACAGACATGAGCCACCACTCCTGGCTTTTTAAGGGAAAAACAAATGGTTCTGTTACATGGATAGTTTTATAATGCTTACATGAGGGCTATTAGTATGCCCATTACCCAAATAGTGTTCACTGCACCAATCAATCCAATTCTCCTGCCTACCCCTTTCTTGATTTCCAATGACTTTTACTTCCCTTTGTGCCCATGTATGTACAACAAGTAGTTTGAAATTATTGGAGAGTACATGTGCTGTTGGTTTTTCCATCCCTGAAATTTCACTTAGGATAATTCTTTCTAGTTTCGTCCAGTGTGCTGCCAAAGCCATTAATTTATTCCTTTTTATGGATGGCTTAAGTAGTACTTCATGGTATATATGCATATACCACATTTTGTTATTCCACTCAAGAATTGATGGGCATTTGAATTGATTCCACATCTTTGTAATTGTGAATTGTGCTGCAGTAAATATTCGGATGCAGGTGTCGTTTTGATAAAATGATTTATTTTCCTTTGGGTAGAGAGCCAGTAGTGGAATCGCTAGATCATATGGTATTGATACTTTTAGTTCTTTGAGAAGTCTCCATAATGTTTTCCATAGAGGTTTACTAATTTGTATTTCCATCAACAGTGCATAAGTGTTCCTTTTTCTGTGCATCTATGCCAGCATCTATTGTTTTTGGACTTTTTAATAATAACCATTCTGATTAGAGTAAGGTGATATATCTTTGTGATTTTAATTTGCATTTCTCTGATAATTAGAGCATTTTTTCATATGCCTGTTACCCATTACTCCATCTTTTTTAAATAAAGCTTCATTTCATCATATCTTTTGCCCATTTTTTAATGTTTTTTATGCTTTTTGCTAATTTTTGAAACTTTTTTATGTTTAGATATTAGCCCATTATTGGACTTATAGTTTGTGAATATTTTTTCCCATTCTGTAGATTGTCTATTTGCTCTGTAGATTATTTCTTTTGCTCTGTGGAAGCATCTGAACTTAATCAGATCCCATCCCTTTATTTTGTTATTGCTATAATTGTCTATGATGTCTTAGGCATTAATTCTTTGTCTAGGCTGATGTCTGAAAAGATTTTCCTACGTTTTCTCTAGAATTTTTTGATTTTTAAACCTTACTTTTAATTCTTTTATCCATCTTGAATTAATTTTTGTAACTGGTAAGAGATAAGGGTCCTGTTTTATTCTTTTCATGAGGCTATCCAATTTTACCAGGACCATTCACTAAATAGGGATTTTTCCCCCCAGTGTCTTTCTTGTCCACTTTGTTGAAGATCAGTTGGTTATAGGCTTTATATCTGGATTCTCTATTCCATTCCATTTGTCTATGTCTGCATTTTTGTACCAAAACAATGTTGTTTTGGTTACTATAACATTGTAGCATAGTTTGAAGTCTGATAATGTGATGCTTATACATTTTTTTCTTTTAGCTTACAATTGCTCTGGGTTTTGTTTTTTGTTTTGGTTTTTGGTTCCAATGAAGCATAGAATTGTTTTTCTAGATCTCTAAAATATGATTCTAGTATTTTTCTGAGGATTTTTTTAACTCTGTAAATCACTTTGGGCAATACAGACATTTTAACAATATTGAGGCTATGGATCCATGAGCATAATAAGTTTTTGCATTTGTTTGTGTCATATGCAATTTCTGTCATCAATGTTGCACAGTTCTCCGTAGAGCTAGAAATCTGTCACCTCCTTGGTTAAGTATCACTGTAAGTATTTTATTTTTGTTGCATCTGTTGCGGGAGGTATTGAGTTTTGCTTTGACCGTCAGCTTGATTATTATTGGTATATAGCAATGCTACTTACTGACATGCGTACATTGATTTTGTAGTCCGAGACTTTGCTGAATTTATCAATTCCAGGAGTCTTTCAGTGGGGTATTGGGACTTTTTTAAATACAAGATAATATGATCAGTGAAAAGTGATAGATTGACTTCCTCTTTCCCAATTAGGATTCCTTTTATTTCATTCTCTTACTTATTGCTCTGTCTAGGACTTCTAGCTCTATAGTGAATAGAAGTAGTGACAGCAGACACCTTTGTCTTGTTCCAATTCTTCAAGGGAATATTTTCAACCTTTTTCTATTCATTTTGGTATTGGGTGTAGGTTTCCCATATAGGGCTTTTATAAGTTAGAAATACATTCTTTCTATGCCAAATTTGCTGAAGATTTTTGTCATGATAGGGTGCTGGATTTCACCAATTCTATTTTTGTGCATCTATTGGATAATTATACAATCTTTGTTTTCACTTCTGTTTGTTTGGTGAATTATATATTTTTTATTTATATATGTTGAACCATGCTTGCATCTTGGAATAAAGCCCACTTGTTGACGATTGATTATTTTTTGCTGTGCTGTTGCTAGTATTTTATTAAGGATTTTTGCATCTATATTTAAAAGGGCTATTGTTCTTTAGATTTTTGTTTTGTTTGGGGGTATTGTTCCTGTTGTTATCACATCTATTCCTGGCTTTATGGTCAAGATGATACCAGCTGCCCAGAATAAGTTCGGAAGGAATCTCTTCCCCTTCTTCTCGATGATATGGAATACTTTCTATAGGAAAGTAAGTCTGACAGAATTGTGCTGTATGGAAGAATTTTTATTACTGCTTTAATCTTGCTGCTCCTTATTTCTCTATTCAAGAGTTTTATTTCTTCTGAAATGAGTCTTTACAGATTGTGCTTCTCAAGGAATTTATCCCTTTCCTTTACATTTTCTACTTCAGATGCATAGATATTTTTGTAGTATTTATGAGTGTAGTATCAGCTGTAATATCTCCTTTTTCATTACTGCTTGAGCTTGTTTGTATCATTTTCTTCCATTCCTGTAAATAGAGCCAGAGGCCTATTAATCTGGTTTATTTTTTCAAAGAACCAACTTTTTGTTTCATTGATTATTTGTATTTTTGTTGTTGTTTTGTTTAGTTTTATTTTGACCCTTATTTTTGCTTGTCTTAAGTTTATTTTTCCTTTTCTATCTCAACTAATGCCTTATTAAGATATTCATTTATGATCTTTTTTTTTTATTATTTTATTAAATGATAGCTGTGTACATTAATGCAAACATGGGGTACAGTGTAGTGTCTTCACACAGATTTTGACATACTTTCATCAAGCTGGTTCACATAAATTTCATGTTATTTGCATAGTCATT
>CAUYTI010069622.1:0-16758 GCA_963575145.1 Galago senegalensis | reverse complement strand
CTCGGCCCCAGCCCAACTGTAACAACAAAAAAATTTCTTATGGCTTGTAAGTTTGCTTAATAGAGTAAAATTTGGCTCGGCGCCTATAGCTCAACCGGCTAAGGCGCCAGCCACGTACACCTAAGGTGGCAGGTTCGAATTCCCAGCCCAGACCCGCCAAACAACAATGACGGCTGCAACCAAAAAATAGCCGGGCGTTGTGGCGGGCGCCTGTGGTACCAGCTACTTGGGAGGCGGAGGCAGGAGACTTGCCTGAGCCCAGGAGTTAGAGGTTGCTGTGAGCTGTAATGCCACAGCACTCTACCCAGGGGGACAGCTTAAGGCTCTGTCTCAAAAAAAAAAAAAATAGAGTAAAATTTCAAATCCATCTTATTTATCACTCTACCCCAGCGGCTAACAAAGTGCCTGACATGTAATTATTTAGTTTAAATATATAATTCCATAATTATTTGTTAGCATATTTATTTACTTACATTAGGTTATTAAAATTATCTCAGACACATGTTAACCATGATTAATGTGGATTTAGTTAATCTAGCATTAAGTGATCATTTAAAGCTAAAACTCAATTTGTGTTTGAAAACCTTAACTCATTTTAAAATTTTATCTACTTATCCAATGTCCTTGGCCTACTGAAGTGGTATTAGTAAATAAAATGAGAGCTTAAAGATACAGCTTTTATGATCCCTCCTCCTTTTTCTTTTGAGACAGAGTCTCATTTTGTTGCCCTCGGTAGAGTGCTGTGACATCATAGCTCACAGCAACCTAAAACTCTTGGGCTCAAACAATCCTCTTGCCTTAGCCTCCTTAATAGCTGAAACTACAGGCATCTGCCAGAACACACAGCTATGTTTAGAGATGGGGTCTTGCTCAGGCTCAAGGCTGGTCTTGAAATCCTGAGCTCCAGAGATCTACACAGCTTGGACTCCGAGTGCTAGATTACAGGCATGAGCCACTGTGCCTGCCCCTCTCCCCCGCCTTTTTTTGCATCTCCTTCCAGGAGACTAAGACAGAGGCTGCTCTACCATCTCTGCTTCCCCCTTCCTTTTAACAGGCTCAGCTTTAGGGTCTTTCCTTCTACATCTACAGGGCAGTGAAGCAGTGTTAGCTCCAGAATTCTCTATGGGAAAATAGAGTGGCAACAACCTATCTGGTTTGAGGAAGAAAGGCAAAGAGTTACATTTGCATAGTAACTTGAAAGAAGACTAAAATAACTTCATACATCTATATCAAAACAGTAGAGACCCTCACGATCCCCACCTCCTATCCAGATGCAGCCCTCTGCACTTCTTAAGCTACACCCAAGGGCTACCGTCGGAGAAGGCCTAGAACCTATAGGTTCAGGAATTTCACAGAAACACTCTAATCCTTCCTTTTGCGTGTCTTTCTGGTGCAATATCCTGACACACACCTACTATTGTATCATCCCAGTCATATTCATTCCACTTATCAATATTTGAATTTTTTGTGGCATTTTTTAATTTGATTACCCTTTCTTCACTTGACCATATGGTCCAGAAGGGCAGCTTCCATGTCTGGTTTTGCTTGTCAATAATAAAGCTTTTTATATATGTCACACTTGAATAGTAAGACCAAAATATTTACATTTTCTTACAAGCTTTCATGAGAACTAGCATTTACTGATTCTTAACTCCTTCTTTATAGTGCTATAAAATTGTAGTCTTTGTGCAAAGTTATTTTTATCAGATATTCTTTTTATATGCCTACATCAAGATCTAAAACGCCATAGTCACTTAACATTTCTTACTTTCTACCTTTCCCAATTGGCAACTTCTCTTAATTTTATATCCATCCAAAATCACATTGCCACTGGATCTGTCCTGTATATTATACTTGAGAAAATCTGGTAGAAGAGATCAAAGAGCCAACCACTGGGGTAAGGAATACCGCTTTACAATATTAGTTATGTTGTCATCACAAATAAGGGAATACTATACAAATCTCAACATAGATTTAAAATTATATATAAAAATCTAAAGACGTATAAGCACACAAAGATTAGTGCTACAGATTCCTGAGAAGTCGGGCTGAGTACCTAACGCCATCATTCACTGTATTGCTGTATGCTTTCTGTTAATGATAAAGGCCACATTCATGACTTTTTTTTTTTTTTTTTTTGCAGTTTTTGGCTGGGGCTGGGTTTGAACCTGCCACCTCCAGCATATGGGGCTGGCAGCCGACTTTAATCACATTTCTGCCAATCATTCCTTCTCAGTAAATGGGCTTGATGAATGCCAAGGAATCTTTATGGCCGGAAGAGACTTGTGCAGTTACACTCTCACTTACCCCTTCAGACTTTAAATTGCTGTTGAGAATATAAAAATAACCATTGCTTATAAATGAATTGTTTATACTTCTGTAACTTTTTGTTTTTACTGCAGAAAAGTAACATTTAAATTAAGTAACATTTTAATTGGGGTTTCATCATGAGCCAAAGGAAATTTTCTTTCAAAAGGACATAATTAAAATTTATTAGAATATAGAGATAGGAGAGTTAGAGAATTTGTACTTTATTTTCATCATCCAGAGTTGGCAATTTTTGCTGGAGAGATACAAAAATAAAAACAATGCACAAATGTTAGAAGCAGCAAAATAAAACAGACTGTGGACCATATCCACTTTCCATACTTGGAATAATGGAAAATAACTTAATGTAAGGTAAAGTACTCACTCTAGAGAAGCCACACCCTATTGACTCTTCCTCCAAAATATGTCCACAATCCAACTGCTCTTCACTACTTCCATCTCACATCTTATTACCTGTTGAAGACCCTATCATCTTCAAGCTGACCTATAGTGATAGGCTTCTAACTGACTGGCTGTTCTCTAAACCTGCCAAGCGTATTCCCACCTCAAAGCCTGTGTACTTACCTTTCTCTCTACATTGACTGCTCGTCCCATACACACAGTATCTAGAGCTCAATGCCCTCCAGGACACTGTTGAAATGTCATCATATCAAAGAAGCTGACCCTTTCAAGCTATATAAAATAATCCCATCTCGTCTATCCATAATCTTGCTTTCTCTTCACAGCATTTATCACTAACAGAGCATGTATTTCCTAGTTTTCCTTACTAGAATGTAATGCCCTACTTCTTGAGCATGGATTTTTAACTATCCTGTGCTCTGCTGTATTCTCTGTGCCCCAGAACAGTGTCTGATATATAGTAAGTATTCAGTAAACATTTGTTCAAAGCTTTTCCAAAATACACAAGCCTAGACCTTACCACAAGCCCCAACATCTCTCTCCAAGTTGTTTTCTGAGCATATGGATGTTTAAATAGATTCCCAGGTGATTCTATTTTTTTATTGTGATAAAATAAATGTAACAAAATGTGTCACATTGACCATTTCCAGGAGATTTCATTTTGCACCTGTTTAAAGCTACTGTGGCAGTTCAGCAGAGTAGAAGAACATGGACTATGAAACGGAACACATGTCCATCACTCAGCTGTGAGACTGCACAAGTTATTTAACTCTTAGTTTCCATACCCATAAAATGAAGATAATCTCTATGCCATCTCTCTCCCCATACATCCACGCCTCAAACTGCTCCAAGGTTATTATAAAGCTTAAATGAAATTAACTATATAAAGATTCTACTTTGGTGCACATAATAGGCATTAAACTAGAATTAACTGAACTGCTTTCATTGAAATAAAAAATGAAATAATACTGGCAAAAACACAAAAAGTATGTGTAATCCTGGCATCAATGACCTCTTCCTTTTTTGATAGGTGAGAATGAAATTTGTTAGATACAATATTAGAACATCGATTCTTAATCTTAAGATCATACTTCAGAATCACCCAGAGGGCTCCTTAAAACACAGATTGCTGGACACACTCCCAGAGTTTCTGATTGTGTCGAGGGTGGGGCCTGATAATCAGCATTTCTAAGGAGTTCCTAGGTGACCTTGATGCTGGGAATCACACTGTGGGAATCAGTGAATTAGAGTATGCAAATTCTGGCTCAGTGGCCTGTGGCTCAAGTGACTAAGGCACCAGCCACATACACCTGAACTAGTGGATTCAAATCCAGCCCGGCCCACCAAACAACACTGATGGCTGCAACCAAAAAATAGCCAGGTGCTGTGGTGGGTGCCTGTAGTCCCAGCTACTCGGGAGGCGGAGGCAGGAGACTTGCTGGAGCCCAGGAGTTGGAGGTTGCTGTGGGCTGTGATGCCAGGGCATTCTACCCAGGGTGATAGCTTGAGGCTCTGTCTCAAAAAAAAAAGAGTACGCAAATTCTAACAAAACCTCTGGGCAGATTAATTCCTTCAGTGTAATTTTTTAAAATAAAAATCCTGAAACAGTTCACTTTTTAAAAAACCATAGTCAATAATATGATTACAATTTTAGAACATTTAATGACCCAATAAAAGTCAACTACTGACAAACAAAAAAAGAAAATGTTATGGGGCAGCTCCTATGGCTCAAAAGAGTAGGGCGCCAGCCCCATATGCCAGAGGTGGTGGGTTCAAATCCAGCCCTGGCCAAAAAATGCAAAAAAAAAAAAGAAAGAAGAAAAAAAAGAAAATGTTATGCCACTGGTAACCCAATGACAAATATTCTGAAAATTAATTCACAGTTAATTCTTAGAATATTCATTTTTTTTACCTGTTAGCTAGACAGAAAACATGATAGTTTTAAAGGAACAAATGTAACATGTAATTTTTTTTTTCTTTTTTTCTGTACATGTAACTTTTGATGGGTAACCTAAAAGAATACTTACAGGTATGAAGGCATTCTGTCACTGTCGTTGGCTTGATCAGATACCCTTTACAGATATAGCAGGTAATATAAGGATTGAAATCTTTCACCAAGTGTTTCCTTTGGGTAGCCATTCGTGGTTTGCTAAGACTGGCTTTAGTAGTTCAGGCAAAGAATGGTACTAAGTAGATGAAAATCTGATCCTAGGAGCTGGTATGGTGCTGTTCCCAAGAGGATGTCCTGAGGCATGAGAACTAACATCCAGATTTATCACGAGATCGCTGATCATCACTCCTTTTGGTGGCTCTGCTTTCCCATATCTGTTACCAAAATTTTAAAAAGATGAAAGAAAAAGGGTGTCAAATTCTATTAACAGGACGTGTTACATGTTCCAAATTGAGTGACTAGGTGAACAAAACGTGTCCTTCATGGTACCATTGACTTGTAAATCTGTACGATTTAATTCAGAATAATGATAAGTTCCTCCAACTCTGGAGCTTCAACTATCACCTCTACACTAATGACATCCAAAGCTATTAACTCCAGTTTGATAGCTTCACCTCTTCGGTAATGCATTTTAACTATCTGCTTGACTGCTCTATTAGGAACCTTTGCCAACACAAGTTAGAAGATTAAAAACTGAAGTTACTGTCCTCCCTATCAAAACGTTCCATTCTGCACCCTACATCCAGTTAGTAGTCCAATCAAATTGATGTCCTTCTCCACTCTACTTTCGTATATCACTACTCCCACTGCAGTCCATCTTCTATTCTGCTACCAGGTATGTATTATTCTATCACATTTGGGTCTTCTCAAAGAATGTCAGTGTCTCTTCTTTACAAACAGGAGAAAAAGGTTTAAGTTTCTCAGTTTCTCCACAGGTCAACCTACTCTTCATCACTTTTCTTCAGGCAAACTGAAGAGATCATTCCTCTCCCACTCCACAGGCTCTCCATGCTCTGTCCAACAAGCCCTTCCTCTCCTCTATCCACCAAAATTATTCAATCTTCTTCTAACTTCGGAGCGACTGTTCCTTAATTTTTAACCCCTACTTCTCTCCTGTGACATTTTCTTCTTATCTTGATTTAAAAGTCACACTCATTCTTTTATCTCTTCTATTCAACTTAAAATCCTTAATAGAAATGGGCCAGATTAGTAGATATACAGCCAGGGCAGTGTTACTTTCCTACGTCTCAGGTCTTTAAATTGTAAAACAAAAATAAGAATGATGGCCAATCCTTGTATGGTGGGGAATAAATGGGACAATATACATAAGACTAGTAGAGTACAGTAAAAACCGAATAAATGTCATTACCTTTTCTAGAAAGGTTCTGCATAGTTGACTTGTACTTAAGATTACTTGGAAAAAGTTTCAAGGGTTTCTTACAGTGAATGTGTCCTCTCAGAAAACGAGACATGAAAGAAGATACTGATTTCCCTGAGTTCATTATATAAACAGGAACTCATCTCCTGTCTTAGCTGTTAACTCACAGACAAGCATAAGGCCACTGTGAAAGTCAAAGGCATTCCATCCCCACATGCCCATTGCGAATGTTCAAGAATAAATTCTGCGTGTAATCACCCTATCGGTTCGTGTTTGAGGGTGTAACAGAAAGCAAACATAATTAACAGACAGGGGCATCAAGGTTCGGCCTTTAGCCTTGCATGACCTTCAGCAAAGCGTTTAATATCCGTGCCTGGATCTTCGCCCCTTCTTCCTCTATGGGATTAACCTGCCCTGCCTTTCCCACAGGTTTGCCACGAAGCTCCAAAGTAAGAGAAAGTCCTTTGAAAGAGGACATGCACGGTCCCGACCTGCCATGGTAGTAAGAACATAAGGCAGAGAGCCCTGTCACCAACAGAGTAAAAGGAAGCAAGAAGTTGCTGAGACGCGGCGGGGACTGGAGGGAACTTCCCGCGTCCTCCCGCAGGACCCGGCGGCACGGCCCAGTGCGGTTCCCAAACCCGCCCGCCCGCCCGACAGGTGCGCGGGCCCAGGCCCCGCCGACGCGCGGCTCTGGCCGGACTGGGCCGGAGCTGCGCTGGGAGAACGAGCCGCCTCTCCCGGGGCCGGCGCCGGCAACCGCCGCTCTCTCCGCCACCAAGTGTGAGGGCACGGCTCTGAAGTCCCGCGCCTCCAGCCTGTCGCCCCCGCCCCCGAAGAGCTCTCCGGGCTCCAGGCGGGGCGGGCCGCGCCGCGGCAGGTGTCTGGAGGTGCCTCTCCCGCCTGGGGCGCAAACTTGGGCGGGGAGCCGGGGACCGCCAGCGTCCCGGCCCCTCTTGAGCCCACCCAGTACCTACCCAGCCGCCGCCAACGACGCCTCTCCTCGCCCGCCAGTGCGCCGGCCTTGGAGCGAAGGAAAGTGAAAGAGAAACAGCGCCCGCCGCGGCCTGGCCGGTCCCCGCGCCCCGTCCACCCTCCCCCTGCAGGCGGGAGCGCGCCGGCTCCGCGGGGCCACTCGGCTCGGGCAGATAGGGCGCGGCGGGCCTCGGGGCCCAGGCCCGGTGCCGCCTCCAAGGGCAACTCCACCCACTTCCAACCGCCGGCACCGCCCGCTCCGCCGGCCGGCCACGCCCACCGCCGCCAAGACCCGCCCGCCGCCACCACGCCCGCAGGACACGCCCGCCTGCCAGCGCCGCTCGCAGGTGCAGCCGCCGCGGCCGCCCCGCCCGTTCTGCCGCTGCGGCTCCTGTGCTACCGGTAGCTTTGGCTAAATTTTATCTCGGTTCTTCTTAACCTCACCACCACTCTCAGTTGTTTTCATCATAACAATGACTGGTATATTTCCCCTGGCGGGTCTAAAAACAACGGTCAGTGTTGAGACTGAGTCGCCCTAATTAAACTGTCTCCTTGCTGCGTCTTCCCCAAGTCAGTGCCGCCCCACCTGCGCCAAGGCGGAGACAGAATCTTCCCTAGATTTCCACCTTATTTAAAAAACCAATAACGAGCTTGTTACTGTAGTGTGGGTCCAGAGATCATGATCGTTGACGATACAAGCAAATGAGGATGGAGTTGGGGGGAGGGAAGTGGTAAAGAATTATTCCCGTTTGCAAGTTCAAAAGAAACAAAAAACCCCATTACTCTTTTCTAGCAGACTTTGAGATCTACAAGAGACCATTCACTGCAAAAACGTTCATTCAAAAGCGTGCATCAGAGGACTCCTTAAAGCAATTTTAACCCCATTCTACTGCATTCCACCAACTCTACTACAAATTTCTCCTACAGTCACAATTTTGCTAGATATAAATTAGACCTGGTCTTTTGCTTCCCTAGAAGATTGCAATCCCCCAGCCCTAAGTTAGCAGGCAAATCAGTATGGTGTTCACTAGAGGAACAAAAAGTTAAAACGAACATCCCAAAGGAAGTCAGGAAAAGGCAACTTTCAGTCTTTATCAGCAAAAGGAAAAAGTGTTGCGATTACATAATCTTCGTAGATGTAGAAGCCAGAGCAGTGATGGCTAAAGAAATGACAATAATGGGGGAAGGGGATTTTTAAATTTAATTTTTAATTAAAGTCATAACTGTAAACATTTATGAGGTGCATGTGAAGATCTGATATACAATATGGAATACTTAAATCAAACTGATTAACATATCCATCACCTCACTTATTTTTTGTGACTCATTATCTTAAGACATTTAAAATGTAGTTATTTGGGTGGGATCTCTCCTAATGTGCATAATACAAGGGAGGGGGTTGTTAATGCAAAGTATTTACTTTAACTGACAGGAGTCATCTCCTTACTAGAGTGATTCTGGAGATGACTCTGTTGGTAAACCAACAAACCCAACAACCACTGGTCCAGCAGCCATACAGGTATTCAAAGATCCATTTCAAATTTAAGATGCCCTAAATCTACTTTAAGAATAATTAAAAAATTAAATGCATTAATAAATAGACCAAGGTAGCTTTTGAAACTATCCATTTTATAATCAAACTTATGTAGAGTATACATAAGTTTTTAAAAATGCCCTTTTCAACATCGCAGCAGAAGTACATTTTCTGAAACAGCTATAAATGACCACATTTTTATAGTCCTTTTAAGAACCATTTTGTGAAACCATACATGAGAATTTTGAAGCTGTGATCAACTTCAATAAGTCACAGCAATCATAATAAGCACAGAAAACACCTATGGTGAAATTACTCCTTGTATCTTTCATTTCAGAAACTAAACAGATCAGTATGTGAAAAGTCACACCCCATTTCTAGTGTATTTAAAATATGCAATGAAAGCTATTACTGCAGCGGTTCTCAACCTGTGGGTCTGGACCCACACGAACTGTATTACTGTCTATACTACAGCATATACAAAATGACTTGGTATTTTCTTATTTTGCATCTGAACCTACTTTAAATATTATTAAAATGTTTTTAAAGGATAACATGAAGTCCAAGGGGCTTAAAAGTGACTGGTGATCAACAGTAAGTGAAGTTAATCAGCATTCCTGAAGGAAATGAGCTTGAGGGTGGGTATTGGGAGGGCAAAGATTAGTAATGAAGGAAAGAGTCAGGAGAGCCTGTAGAGCAGTACCACGGGTTTCCTTAACGAATTTAGGGTGGGGGAGAATTACAACCTTTGTAAGGAAATCTGTGCTTTAAGTCCCCAGAGGCAGCAGAGTTTGCAAAACCCTCTGTGGTTTCTCCTCTGCCCCCTGAAGCAACCACCCACCTCTCCTACCCAAATTAAACTGTACACATACACAGATCAAAACAAATAAAAAACTCAAATACTTGTCTGGTTAAAAACATAACAGTAAAAATAGTGGCAAGAGGGAATGTTACCAAAAGGCATATTTCCTGACCTCTGTGCAGATTCTAAGTATTTAAACCTGGGTCTTTAAAGCTGCTGTGTTGCTCCTCCTGAGTCTCCCCTGGGGCTGTTTTCTAGTTAGTATCCTTCATTCACTTGGTCATCCCCATGGGGCAAAGGAAAGGACCCAAACCAAGGCAGCTACCATTTGAAGGGGTGGGTCTGATAACCAATCTCATATACCAGTGGGACCCTCAAGTAAACAAAGGCCTGGAAGCAACTGGATATACGGCATTAGGAAAAAGAAAAGGCAGGATAAAAGCAGCATTACCCGGGAGTCCCCTTATCAGTCATAGACTCCAGCTTCCTCATTTTACAGATCCTCAGAGCTAGCAAATTCATAGTCACAGAACTGATCTGGTAGTACTAAGACCAAAACAAAAGTACCGGTTTTTGGGGTTTTTTTTAAAATATCTCTTAAAAGAATCTCTCAAGTCCAAGAATTTATGGAAGGTCTAGCAAAAAATGTTAACTTAAAAAAAAAAGGGAAGAAAGGGAAGGAGAATGAATGAAGAGAGGAGGGATGAATTGCCTAGATGGCATTTAGGAGTGAACAGGCCACATGGTTCCCCATGAAAGAAGCATAATCCCAAAGAGATAACTGTTTCCCTTGATTATTACAGACTCTTCCAAGGAACCATAAAAGGCTCTTTACTAATCCTTGGAATCCTTGGAGCTATCTGTATTATCTAACAAATATTTTCTTTATTTTTTTGGTCTAGATTTTTATTTCTTTTAAGGCTTGGCAATGGTGGGTAGTTCTATACTAAAAAGTTCACGTTCCTTTTTTTGTCTAATAAATTTATCACTAATTAACTGATCTTAATGGCATAATTTATTTGAAAAGTAGGGCTGTACATAGTATATTTACGTTCCTCTGAGATATTAAATAGGTAAATTCATCTAAGTATGCTGTTCAATCTTTTAACAGTATCTTTAGCATATAAACTATATAAACTATGCTCTGTAATCTAAAAGTTTTCCTAATACAGATTACAGAAAATATTGAAATTTAATGTAAGTGTTCTATGGGGCCCAAATATAGTTACTGTATGACCATGAATATTATAGCTCAAAATCTAAGACTGCTTAAAGTTAATGATGGAGGTATGGGAGGGGGAACTGAAGGACTTTCAGTTGCCCTAGACCATGTCTCTTCTTTACGTACAGCAGCCCTCCTCCACAACCTAATAATTCTCGGGGACCTTCTCGCTGTTAAATGTCTCCTAAATCCTTCTATTTAACCTACTCTATTCAGATCACTATTATCTCTAACTTTCATTACTCTGTGAACTCTTAAGTAGTCTCCCTACAGCTCTTCTCCGGCAAACCATCCTCCATGGCATAGTCTGAGGACTGTTTCTCTCTTTTTTTTTTTTTTTTTTTTGAGACAGAGCCTCAAGCTATCCCCTGGGTAGAGTGCCATGGCATCATGCTCACAGCAACCTCCAACTCCTGGGCTCAAGCGAGTCTCCTGCCTCAGCCTCCCAAGTAGCTGGGACTACAGGCGCCCGCCACAACGCCTGGCCATTTTTTTTTTTTTGGTTGCAGCCATCATTGTTGTTTGGCGGGCCCGGGCTGGGGATTCGAACCCGCCACCTTAAGTGTATGTGGCTGGTGCCTTAGCCGCTTGAGCCACAGGCACCAAGCCAGGACTGTTTCTAACTACAAATCTGATCATGCCATTTCTGAGGTTAAAAAACCATTCTTAGGAGAAAGCCTAAATAAGAAAGCTTGTCACTTTTACAGCCCCTCACTTGAACCCCATGCTACAGCCATAATGAACCTCTTTACGCTCTAGCTAGACAGATGAGACTTCCAAACGAGAACCCTAGCTTAGGGGGATTAGCTCAAATGGTAGAGCGCTCACTTGGCCAATAGAGAACCCTGTCCTAATCCCCTCCCTGTTCCCCACCCCTGCTGACTCTGGCCAATCTTTATTTACTGTTTAGATATCAGGTAATTTCCTTTTCTATGCACTTGGACCATATCCACACATTACACCCCACCTTATTCTCTCAAATCACAATTGTCTTGGGTTATCTGGTTTACTAATAGGAACCTCCTACTAGAGTGTAAGCCCAGTACACTTGCTTATCCACCCCTGGCAGAGTGAACAGCAAGCAGTAAGGAACTAATAGGAACCTCCTACTAGAGTGTAAGCCCAGATCCACCACTTGCTTATCCACCCCTGGCAGAGTGAACAGCAAACAGTAAGCATTCAAATAAATATATATTGAAAAACCAAATAACTGCACATACTCAAGACAGACCCTGTGTTTTCTTTCTCGGGTTTCTTCTTGAAGGGATCTTAAAAAAAAGGATGCATTATGGCATAATCCCCACCTTCTGGGACTATTAATTAAAATCACATCAGGGAGTAGAGACTTATTCACAAGAAATGATTATGGAACAATATATCAACATTTATTAACGAAGTGTTAAATGAATAATATAACCTAATTGTATGTACCCGCATATCAACCCAGAAAAAAAGTGTTAAATGGAATATAATCAAGTGACAAAAACTCCAGTGGAAAGAAGGAACACCTGTGGGTGGTCAAGCCTATTTTGGCAGTTACAAGGACAGCCAGGTACAATCCCAAAAGCTATGGGAATGAATGATAAATAGGAGATACAGGAAAAGAGAGAAATTAAGTCAATATACTAAGAATGAGTACAGAGATACAGCATTAAATATACGAGAAAGACTGTGAAGTTAAATAAATATGTTAACGTGCTTTAAATACATGATGTTAAAGAGAAGAATCAACAACAAATTTTTTTTTTCTCCTTTGGGAGGCAGAAAAAACTATCTGTGTTTTTTTTACTATGATATCAACAGTTGGCTAGAGCAAGTTCCAGTTATACTGGAAGAAAAGAAAGTAAACCCCAAATGGGAACAAATTATAAGGAAAAACTGGATTTATTCCAACCATCAGGGAGGCTGTGATATTTTAAAAAATCTTCATAAGCCACAACTGCTATTTGGGGAAGTCATATTAAAAATTCCTGAGGATCATAAATGGATGAATTACTTAAATGCAGAAACTAAGACTACTCCATCACATATGAACGTAGATTATTCTACATTATAAGGTTTTGAAGCTTTACTGACATATATAATCAGATGCCAGAGGATATTAAGCATAAGCATTGAGGAAAAGTTCTGATTTTACAGATAACTGTGGTTCAGGGGTGTTCAACCTTTTGGCTTCTCTCTCCCACACTGGAAGAAGAGTTGTTTTGGGCCACACATTAAATACACAAGCACTAACAAAAGTTGATGTGCAGAAAAAAAAATCCATGCATAATTTCTGTGATTCCACCACCACAAATAAGCAAAAACTCCTCACATAATGTGCACGCAGCCTAGGGGCTGCAGGTTGGCCACCTGTGGAGGAAAGGAGACTGGACCGGTCATCAAGATAGCCTGGCTTTTAGTCAAACCAAGTCCTTTCCCTTCCCTCAGACTCATTGTCTTCCTATGAAAATCAAGATTAATATCGTCACCTTAAGCATTGGTCTACAAGAAAGATTTTCTTTCCCTATTTATGAGTTCATAACAAACATGGAAAAGATGAAGTGAGATAACAGGTAAGAAACGCTTTTTAAATTTTAACTGTAAAGAACTGTAAAATAAAATGTAAGGGAAAAGCAGTCACTTGTGTATTTGAACAGCCCTGAACAGTGCCCAGCAATGCTGTACCACCCAGCAAAGGTCCTGACACTGAGCTCCAAAGAATATACACAGAATGAATGAGACACGCCAGGCAGGGCAAGGAATCCCAGAACAGCACAAAGTAAGCCTTTAATGCTCAGAAAGTACTCCTTCCTTTGAACTCAATCCTCGTCCCTAATTTTCAAAACTGGGATGGGGAAACCTAAGTCTTTCACTAAATAATTCAAAGTTGTACAAAGGAAAACTAGTTCCAACGAAAATGTTAATAATTGGGTTATTTCAACACTGCAAAACTAGCATATTAAAACTTTGTTGATTCCCCCAAATGTTTTCCCAATTCTCAGGTAAGGTCATAATTAGTAGCCATCACTTGAGCTATGAGTTCCTAGCTCTTTCAGGATTAGCAGACTCCTTAGTCCAAAGAAGAAAGAATGGCTAAGGAAGCAGGCGAGGCTGTAGTTACGAATTAACACTAACTCAGAAGCATATTAACAGGAACGGTTCCCTGGCTGGGAGGCCAGGGAGCTAGCAGGAGGGAGGAAAGGACAGCTGGGGAGATGGTAAAGCACTGAAGATGGACAGCTTCCCCCCCTTCACAATTCCATCTTGGGCCAAAACAACAGCAACCCCCCCCCCCCGCAAAAAAAAAAAAAAACACCTCATGCAAATAAGAGGTAAATTGGTGTGTTCATTGTTTGCAACTGTTCAAACAGTTAGTGTCAAGGATACTGATTAATTTTTGTCCCTATTTGAAAAAAAGAGAAAATTGCTCTCAATGAAAGCAGGAAGAGAGTAGCTATATAGAAATTCTTAACTCTTGGCATCGGTGAGTCTTACGATAGTCTCAGAAATTGTGATAACTTGTTCTTGATAGTTCTAGAAGAAAGAAGGAAACTGCATCTATCTTGAATGGTTTCTCCTGCTGAAAGGGGGTCCCTTCCGGGTATCAAACTGTGGATGCTTTCATGATGAAAAGCTGAATAAAAGCAGTATCACAGCATCTTCACTTAGATAACAGACAGGAATACGCGATGGCTGCCTAGAAGAGGGGTTAACAGAGCAGAAGCACCTAGAGGGAAAAGCCTTTCACACGACTGCTGAGACCCTAGAGTAGAGTCCAAACCATAACAGGTTCTCATGAAACATTTGTTGAACGGAGGAATGGGTGAAACAACTCATGAATGAGCAAAGAAATAAAGTCTGACTCTATACATAGTTAAAAGTGCCCACGCCATGTTAAATTCTGACATGTTCTCTGTTGGCTTCATGTCCTACTGAAAACAACCATTCTCTGCCTCAGTCTTCTTATCACTTCACTGGTCATACTAAAAGCACGTATCACACAGGCATTTTTATGAAGATTTTGTGCCATAATACAACTAACGCACTTAGTATGTGGTGAACAAACAAACACTTGCTGAATTAATTTTAAGGATGCCATATCTATACTGTTCCCTGCTATTTGGACAAAACAATGAAACACAAGGACGTAACTTAATGCCTGATGACAAACAAACAAGTGCTTTGGTACAATCTGCTTATATACCGTGCATAGAGGCCAAAGTTAGTCACCTAACTTTCCTGCCAGGTGCCCTTCTTCCTCCTGTAAGAATTTGAAAATAAGGCTGTTCTTTAAGAGGTACATGGAAAAAATATGAAAATTACAGCTTAGGTTAGCCATCTCAAGATGAAATCAAGAAATGAGATATACACAAAACTCTAAAGAATTCTACAGATGTTTAAAGCTCTGGTCACGTAACCTGGGCATAGGTTACTTATGAAGGCAGTACTGAAATGTGGCACATTTATTTAGTACACTAAACCATAACCAATGATATTCTACCCTGTCTGGAAAAATGTTATGCAAATAGAAAAAGAATGACCACCAAGGAGCACAGAAAAGGGAAGCACAAAGAGCAGATTTCTTGGTAGTTGTGTAGGCAACACTCTCTGGGACAGGGGACTTTGAAGTTGGCCAACACTGAACTAGTCACAAGAGTGTCCCTGACGCTACCCGGGAGCGGTTTACTGACCAAACCCATCCTCCTCTATCTGATTCCAATGCCCACAAAGTCACTTCCTGAATACTGATTTGCCTGCCTGTGTATCTAAATATTGGAAGCAAATACTCCGAACTGGAAAATTAATATTTTATTATATTTCACTGTAAATGAAAAACTCCGATATTTTTAAAAAGGTAAAGAAAATCACCAAGCAGGAGTAAGACCCTTGGCAAGTCACCTCATGAACCATGACCTCTGCTTCTATAAAGCTGCTTTAAATTTGGGATACATAATCTCCAAGGATACTTCCAGATCTTCAATTACATAGTTGGGCAACTTGGAGGCATCACCTTGAATAGGGGTCAGCAAATTTTGCCCATAAATGAATAGAGAATAGGCCATTTTAGGCCATGAGGGCCATATAGTTTCTGTCACAACTATTCAACTCTGCCCAGGTAGGGCAAAAGCGATCAAAAATAATATGTAAACAAATGGATGTAGCTGTGTTCCAACAAAACTTTGTTTTAAAAAACAGGCAGCAAGCCATATTTGACTTTTTGGATGTCATTTTCTAGCTCTTGATCTAGAGAATATCTTCCATGAACATGGATAGATGATACCATTTAAAAAGTTTCCTGTATCCCAGGATGGATAACTTCTCCAATTCTGATAAGGTCTTGATGACAGTTTCAAATAGGAACAGTTTTAGTGCAACATCTTACTTTCATGATTTCTAATTTTCAGGCAATGAGTAGACTACAGTAGCTTAACTACCAAATGGTATCAGCCTCCTCTTCCTATCAAACGGTACGGAGAGTTAGAAACTACATTTCATTCCACTTTGTAAAGGTTTGCTATAACTTGACCTTTTTCCTCTGTCACAGTAGAGAAAGTTTATCACAAAGGGAAAAGGAATATTAAGCAAAAAACGTTCTCTCTTGACTAATGAAAACTTTCTGCCATCCTGGGTGTTGGTGCAGCTTCCCTCTGTCCCTGCTGTCCTGCAGAATGGTCCTCACTCTCTGAAGTTTGACCTCCCTGCAGAAGCAGTATGGCAGAATCATTTTCTGCTGCCTTTGACCTGCTCTGGTATCTAGAGAAACTTAGTGATGAGGAATTTCATAGTTTTAAGAGTCATCTGATATTGGAAGGAAGTATGGAGAAACCTTAAAGAACTCAACCTAGACCTCCCATTTGATCCTTCAATCCCACTATTGGGCATCTATCCAGAAGAAAAAATAAAACTTTTACTATAAAGACACTTGTACTAGGCTGTTTAGCGCAGCCCAATTTACAATCACAAAAATGTGGAAACAGCCTAAATGTTCTTCAACACAGGAATGGATTGGTAAGCTGTGGTATATGTACACTATGGAGTATTATTTAGCCATCAAAAAAATGAAGATTTTACAGCATTTGTAATAACCTGGATGGAGGTGGAACACATTATTCTTAGTGAAGCATCACAGGAATGGAGAAGTAAGAATCCTATGTATTCAACTTTGATATGAAGACAATTAATGACA
>CAUYTI010069616.1:0-59506 GCA_963575145.1 Galago senegalensis | reverse complement strand
AATTTAATACGTTCCTTTTGGAAAGACATCTGGAGAACACTTAGAGAAGTAAAAATAGACCTGCCATTCGATCCTGCAATTCCACTATTAGGTATATACACAGAAGATAAAAAATCACATTACAATAAAGATGTTTGTATCAGAATGTTTATTGCAGCCCAGTTCATAATTGCCAGGTCATGGAAGAAGCCCAAGAGCCCATCAATCCACAAATGGATCTATAAACTGTGGTATATGTACACCATGGAATACTATGCAGCCCTAAAGAAAAACGAAAATTTTACCTCCTTCGTGTTTACATGGATGGAACTGGATAATGTTCTTCTTAGCAAAGTATCACAGGAATGGAAGAAAAAGTATCCAATGTACACAGCCCTTCTATGAAACTAATATATACTTTGCATATGGAAGAAACAACTTAATTCTAGGCCAAAAATATGGGGAGGGGAAAAGGAGGCTGGAAGGGTGCCTAGGTGGTGGGAGGGTGACCGGAAAGATCACCTATATCTCTGTCTAACAAGGGTACAAGTGAACCTTTTTAGAACTATAATGTTAAGGTTTTGACATAATGACTATGCAAATAACATGAAATTTATGTGAACCAGCTTGATGAAAGAAAGTATGTCAAGACGTGTGTGAAGACACTACACTGTACCTCATGTTTGCATTAATGTACACAGCTATCATTTAATAAAAACAAAAAAAAAAGAATAGAGTGTAGTTCAGAAGTAGATACTAGAATCAAAGGAATGTAAGTCTTTTGCATCATTTATCAACCTTTACTAAATCCACCTCTCTGCTTTCACTCCAAGGCATATAAATTGAGATGAAAGAATTTGTAAAATTGGAATTTACTTATTAAATGTGAAGTAAGAGCACAATTTGGGGAATACCTAAATGATTCACAACATTCCTTTTAGCATTTGTTTAAGCTAAAGAAGCAGACTGATCTTCCCAGTTTTCTATTAATTCCTACATAATTAATAACAAATAAGTTCAGAAACAATTTGCTGCCATAGTCTTAATAATAATTATAAGTGACTATTTGAGTTGCTCCCACCATGTTCTAATGGATTTAATCAGTGACATTTTATTAGCTCACAGTGGACTTCTTGAATGGCATTATTTCATATTTAGTTAATTTCACCCTCAAATGCATGTAAGGTATTCTTAATAGGCTGTATTCCAAGAAATCAATAAAGATTCATACATAAAAACTCAGAAACAACTTTTATTTTTATGGTAATCAGTGACTAGGCTCTCTCCATATGTATGTTGGCTTAATGTATAAGTTCCTGGGAAAAAAATACCTGTCTGAGTAATTTCCCCAATTTTAATGTGATTACTTTTAATTTTTATTCCTGATTATCTCCTTGCACTTCTGAACATTTGTCATTTGTAGAATGACTAGCTTACCAATATTTTCTTACATTGTTTAGATTGTGTTTTTACTCTGTTATTATTATTACTGTCTATTTCTGTCAGTTTTCATATATATCATGAATGGCTCCCCCTTAAGGCTTGGTGGGGGCTAACTGGTGCAAGGGTAAAATGGGAGCCACCAAAGAAAGGGGCCCCACCCCCAGGGGTATTCAAGATAAAGTGGAATATGGGTTAGAGGGCTGGTATGTGGTCACTCCTAGGGACTATGATGGACGATATGCAGGCTCCCCCACAGGAGACCTGGGTCCGTGTGCTGGGGGAGCCAAAGGTGCTGGTATTTCCAGGGGGGTCATACAAAGGTGGGTACAAAGAATGGGGCTTGAGCCAACCTCACAAAAGGGAGACTGTGTTTGTAAGCCATTTATTCCTGTGTTCCTGTGTCTTGTTCAGTAACAGATAAGAATGGAGGCTAGTATTTTGTTTACTAAATTAGCATTATCTGTAGATTCTCGTTATGAATTTCTTTTTTTTCAGATTTATAACATGAAAATATCTTTTCCCATTCTGAAGTTTATCTTTTTGCTCTAGATGCCTTTTTAGGTGTAAAAAGGCTTTTTTAGCTCAATTAAGTTGCATTTATTTATTCTTTTTGTTGTTGTGATTTTCAAGGGAGTATTATCATAAAATATTTTCCTTCACTTATATCATCTAGAGTTATTCCCATACTTTCCTCTAGGACTTTTATTATCTCATGTCTTATATTTAAACATTATATCCACTGTGAGAAAATTTTTGTAAGTGGTAGAAAGTGTGGACCTAGATTTAGTCTTTATATGTGTTTAACTAGTTCTCCCAGAATCCTTTATTATATAGGGATTAATTTATACAATGTTTGCTTTTGTTTGGTTTATTGAATATCACATTTTTGTAAAGGAAATTATTTAATCTCTAGGCTTTCAATTCCTGTCTTATAGATTTGTGCCTCTACTTTTTATAACTTCTTTCTAATCATGCAATCCAAAGCTATGTATTTTTGATCACTATGCACTTCTAATATAACATGGAGAGTGGTAGAATAAGTTTTCTATTCTTGTTTCATAGATATGTGCCTCTAATCTTTAGACTTTGTGTTTGATCATGCAATCCTAAGCTTTGTTTTATTTATTTATTTATTTATTTCAGGATGAAATCACTCCATGGTCTCTATGAATAATGTCACATTTGGTGTTGCCCTGCATAACCAATTTTACCCTTAATCTTGCTCCTGCTATTCATGCATAGTTTCTGTCTGGGTTTCCTGTCAGGTCCAAACTCTTTTCTTTTTTTTTTTTTTTTTTTTTGATCACTGTGTACTTCTAATATAACATTAAGATTGATAGAATGATTCCTTTGGATTATTTTTTGTTGTTTTCTATACAGAATAAAAAATTATTGTTGTTTAGTTCTTAGAAGTATAATTTAGGTAGCTTAATAGAAATTACATTAAATATGCCCTTCTCTTTGCATAGTATAGATATTTTAGCAAAGTTGATTATTCTCAGCCAAAGGCATAGTACCTTCTACTATTTGATAAATTTGTTATACTATTTCCTTTTTTTAAATTCAGGATTTTATAGTTCTCCCCTTTGTTACGTAGATTTCCAGGAATTTTGCATTCTTTAAAGCTATCTTGAAGTGTGTTTTGATCTTTATGTGCATTTAAACATGATTATTGATTCATGATTTCCAGAGAATCTTTTAAATAAATTACCAAAGGAAAGTGCTTCTACCTGATCTCAATACTAAGCCATTTTTACCCACCAAAAATAATGATGTTTATTTTATGAATTCTCACATTGTGACATCTGTGATTATCAAACACATTTAAGCATAAAAGTAAGTTCAAAATTGTAGAGACCATATGTAGTGATCAAAACACTGGACAGGCAAAGACTTATTCAAATTGAACAAATAAATCATTTGAATTAATCTTTCGTCCTACAGAGAATTTTGCTCAGCCAACTGTCCTACATATCATGGAGGTTTTCCTTCCTTTCTCTTAGCAGAACAAGTTAGGATATTGACTCCTCCACTGCAAACAACAGCATACACATAGAGAAAAGAAATTGTGATTCAGTTTTTATTCTTCAACTGATTAATCTTCTCTACTTTCCTCATCAGCTTCATCTTTTTCCATGCAAGAATCGTGGCTGCTGTTATCAATAAAATAATACTCTTTCTCATTCTCTTTCTCCTATTTGGTCTTCTTCATTAAAGCTTTTTCAATCTTCAGTGAATATTTTTGTTTCTTGATTGCTGAGGTACTCTACTACATTTCAGATTGTGCTTTCTCTGGAAAGGACTCTGTGTCATGAAGATTGCAAGCTAGCAAGACCACCATAGCCTAAAAGATGTGTTCAATAAATGACCCCCACACTGATGCTCCTAACGTCCTGAAACAAAAGTTCTTTCTCCTTGCATTTCCTCTGTCAGAAATCATATAGCATCTGTATACCTGTAGACTAAAAGCACATAGCCATTTCTCCATAAATATAATCTTTACACTATGTACTATTACTTTCCCTCAATCATGTAAGATGACAATATTTCAACCTAGTTCCCCTGCTGATTTGCAACATTATTATTATAACAACCAGGTTTAGGTGCTATATAAATACAGCTGTTCAGGCAGTTTGGTGCTGGCTGCAGCCACCAGCTGCATCTGACCTCCCAAACCCATCCACATCTGTCTTGTGATCTTTGTCTTTTTTTGTGTCTTATTGTCTCATTCCCCACCATTCCCACTCTGGTTTGTCTAGTCTTCACACTCTCTTTTGAAGAGTAGATTTAGGAATAGGGACCACATTATGTGATATTATGTGCAGGCAGATGAAGAAGCCCCCATGAGAAGAAAAAGAAACTTCTTAGTTTGTAAATAAATTTGTGTTCAAGGGTACTTTTGGGACCCTTAACTTTTGGGAAAGTCAGGCTCAAAAGAGAAAGAAATTTTTATTCTAATCCTGAAGTCTTTGTTAAAAACATGTGGCTACCATATTCATGTTACCCAGTTAGAGTGGTTTCTTCACTTAATTTCAGAAGTTTGCCTTGATTCCCTACGAAAGGCATCGTTAATGCTACTATCTGGGACAGAGTAGAGGAGAAACTTCATTCATATCATATTGCCAACTGACAATTCTTAATTCCTATTGATATTTTGTTCTTTAGGGACTAGTTAGGAACTGTTTAGGTTGTAATCATGAAGAGATGTGTTTCCCTTTTCAGACAATAAATGTTTCTGCTGCTTCAACAGAAAGCATGGTGTATGATAAAAATCTTCCTCATGAATCTCCACAAGCCTAATAAAATGAGAAATGAAATATGATGAGGAGCATTCCTCTTATGTTTCATATAAAGAAACTGATCCCTCCACGCTATATTAGCTATTGCTGGACTTGATCTATTCCCTCCATCCCAGTCTTCAGCATTTTGACTATAACCTAGCTCTCCCTGTAAATTTCTGTCACAACCACCTGCTTTCTATTATTTCAAGGAGGACTTTCAAGTCACCATTGAAACAGATACTGGAACAACCTAGGGTATAAGGAGATACTTTAGATGGCTTTTCTTGTTTTCCAATTATTAAAACTGTTGATCAGTAAGGCAGTTAATCTTGCTAGCCTCAGTGTCTTTCTTTTAAAACACACAGAGAACTGAAACATTATGCACAGTATGCTCCTATTGCCCCATTCACTCTTGCCTAAGTGGATAATTTGTCTAAAGATGCTTTCCCTCCTAATGATTGGAAGTCTATTGCAAAAGCGTGCCTTTCTGCTGATGATGACTGACTGGAAATCAGTTTGGGATGATCCTACTGCAGAACAGGCATAACATAACTGGTAACAAACTATACCTTTCACTGAAGATGTTCTTTTGGGAGCAGGACCTCTACTCTCTATGAAAGATCAATTAAATTATCCTCCTGAAGCCCACTAACAAATTAATTGTTTGATGTCACAAGCTAGTGTTGGGACCACCGCTGAGAAACCACCACACACATGCAAGAACAAAGAGGTGCTTTATTGATTCACAAGCATATGCCTGGGTCACTCTGTGTGTGACTCTGTCAACGCTGTGACCCTGCAGCATTGTTGGGGGAAGAGCAACCCCAAAATGAAGTGAGCTGAGGTTTTTTTGTTTTTTTGTTTCTTTTTAATTTGTTTTTTATTAGATCATAATTGTGTACATTAATTATCTTATCGAATACAGTGTGTTACTTCTATATGCAGTTTGGAAAACTCTCATCCAAATAGCTAACATAGCCATCATTTCTTTCTCATAACTGTTATGTTAAGACATTTATATTCAACCTTTAGACAAATTCACCTGTACCCAAATAGTATAACCTATAGGCATGATCCCCACAATATCGTTCTCTTCACCCATCCTCCCCCTTCGCTCCCCTCTCCCCTTTCCCTGTAGTCTAAGCTACAATCGAAATTGAGCCCTAGACTATGAGCTGAGGATTTTAAAGCTCATAGTGAAATTATATCAGGTGTTTTGTCAACAGGGTTGCTATTGGCTAAGCTGGTTTTGGTTAGGAATTTTTTAGAGGGGAGCTGCTTTAGAGGGGGACTGCTTGTTAGTTTCTGATAGATGGCTCCCTCTAAGCTGATTAAACTTGTCAATGAGAACCAAGGCAGGGGAAGCTGGTCCCCTTCAGATTGGTTGCCTAGAAATGACAGGGAGGAGTGTCTCCTTCTGATAGACTGATTCCACCTGGGCGACCTTGCCCAGGAGGAGGGTGGGGAGTGAGTTCTAAGATAAAGTTACATTAACCTCTTCATTCGCCCTTTCAGTTTGTAACATCTGGGCCAAATCATGGGCCCAGAAGAGTGTCTTGTTTTAAGGGTTTGTACTGTGATTTTAAGATTAAAAGCTGGATGATATTGATTTGTTCTTTGTTAAAAGATATTAACTTGTTTAGAATATAAGGGCTGAAAGTTAAAATGAGTATGAGAAGTATTATGGGGCCAACCAGGGCAGAAATCAAAGTAGTTAACTAAGGGGACCAATTAAACAGTGACTCATACTAAGACGTATGAGTTGCTGTTCTAATTTTTTTCTCTTAATCTTTTTCATAGTTGAGCTATGGAATCTTTTATAAGTCTTGAATTATTAGTATAAAAACAGCACTTTTCCACTAATGTGGCACATAAGCCATCTTGCTGCATTGAAAGTAGATCTAGCCCTCTTCAGTTTTGTAATGTTAGTTCTGTTAACTAGAGACTCTTCTAGCTGGCTGATGGAATTTTTATTTGCTTCAAATCTCAGTCTATAGCAGTTTTAAGCAGCTGATAATTTTTTTTCCTGTATTATAAGGGCAGAGATTCACACCTCAGTAGTGCTTGTGATTCTTAGTCTTATGAGAGAAGAGAGGAGGACTGCAGTGACACCTACTGAACTTTTGGTCCTAGGGATTATTTGAGGCAGAGAAAAGGCAATTTCTATTTGGTCTTCTGAAAAATAGTTTATCATGGAGAACAGCTGGACCATGACACAGTATTCTGGGGCTTGGTTTAAGACTGTGCTGTGCACACAGGGATTTAATCTAGTTGTGTAAGTCTACCAGGTATTGGGGGATGGGGTTAATAAGTATTATTTTGACTATATTGTGTGCTTTTACATAGGAAGTAAGAGGAGTTTGGTGACAGTGAGGAGATTACACAAGTTCTTTGTCTTTGGACTTCTTGGAGGGTTATGTTAATTTTATCCCCATTTGCAGTGACTAGGTGTATTGGTTGTGCTGAAGGCACTGTTTAGAGTTAATGCTTGATAAAACAGTTGTTGGGGGCTCATACACAACTAACACTTCAGATTAGTTTGGGATGTGAGGAGTTTAGGTCCTGGTAGATGCTTTGTAAAATTCTAAATGGAGGTGGTTCCTTCGGTTTCAGGCTCTTCTGGTGTGTTGGGGCTGTGCAGGAGCATCTGGTTTGAGTGGTGGGATTTTTGTAATGTTGTGAGGCTGTTTGAATGATCTTTTTTTGGTGAGTTAGGTTTTGAAAATGAACTGAGTTTCATGGTCACATATATGGGTGTCACTATGGGCTGTTTTAACTTTTGGAAAGTGAACAGAAGTCTTTTGTCATACTTGTTTTGGTATAATCTTAGCCCCCATGTTTTTCTCACCTCCTAAGCTTGGGTCTTTTTAGCCTGCTCTGTGAAGGTTAGAGCAATGGGATTACATAGAGGTTGGTAATATGGTCCCCTAAAGCTCCCCCACCTGTTTGTTGCTGGCCAGGCAGCTCTGTAAACTTGGAAGAAGTCAGTTTTAACATGAGAGACATATTTAATCTAGCTAGAAGCCTTGCACCCTCACAAAGAATAATAAAAGTTTTGGGGCCTCTTACTTTTTCTTACCTAGTCTGGTCCCCTTTCTGTCTCAGGGCAAACGTAGAAATAGATGTTGCACAAAGGTTCCCTTTGAGGTGGAAGAGTACAGCGGGGTATCTAAGCTCTGCCCAACATTTCTTTATGTACATCTTAGGCTCTGGCTGTGAGGGCACATAAATCAAACTGGAGGGTTGGCCACCAAGTATTGGGGGGGATGGAGACTTGAAGTCTGATTCACGGTGTGGCTCATGGTGGCATTTATAATTTTCTAGGTAACGTTATCTGGAGCATGAGGGTTGTTCAGGACAAAAAGGAGTGGCAATGTTAGTAAGGCAAAGGGGAGCATTAGGTATAGTTTTGGGTGAGCATTTTTGCAGCTTGAGCTTTAGCAGGTTCTTGGATGGCTGGATTCTCCAGGCAGGTTGGTAGTCTTCTTTCTCTGTGTGGGTGTCAGCAGGCCAGATGTGGGAGTGGTGGACCCACATAGTGATTCCTTCAACTTTAATGACACTTGAGGTAATCAGGATGATGATATAGGTCCTTTCTACATCAGCTCAAGGTTTTTTTTTTTTTCCCCCGATGGATTTGATGTACACTCAATCTCTAGGCTGGCACTTTTGGGGGCTTAGGAGGGGGGTTCTTTTCATATACATCTCACAGCTGAAGCTACACCTGTTTCTGGATAATATTTAGTAAGTCTAGAGAAGAATGGAAGTTTGAGTGATCAAATTCCATTACTAACTCTGGTTTTACGTTAAGTAAGATGGGGGGGTGGTCTTCTAAACTATATTTTAAAGGGAGTTAAAATAAGAATGTAAGGGGAGTTTTTTTACTCTATTAAGAATGAAGGGGAGGAGAGATATTTAGTCACTGCTAGTCTCTACAATTAATTTAGATAATGTTTCTTTTAAAGTTTGGTTCATTCTCTTTACCTGTACTGAATTCTCAGGTCTATAGGCACAATGTAATTTCCAATTAATATTTAGTAGAGAGGCTAGGCTTTGTTGTATTTGGGAAACAAAAGCTGGGCCATTATCAGACCCTATTTGGGTAGGGATTCTATACTTTGTTATGTTGTCTTCTAGCAGCTTTTTGCTTATCATTGTTGCTGTTTCAGCTTTGGTGGGGAAGGCTTCTACCTATCTTGAAAAAGTGTTTATGAAAATTAGAAGATATTTGTATTCCTATTTGCCAGATTTTATTTCAGTGAAGTCCATTTCCTAGTATACCCTGGGTAGGATTCCTCTTTCCTGCGTTCTGGGGGTCTGGTAGTGAACTTGGCATTTACCATCTTGCATGTTGCGGATTTGGAGGTGACTAATTGTGTTTTGGTTTTGAGATTGAGAACTTTAAGGGGGCCTTTTTGCAGCAAGTCTTCAATTTTTCATGGTCTTATATGAGTGCTGTGATGAATTCTGTGTACTAGGTCCAGTTTGAGTTTGTCCAGCAAAATTAGTCTCTTAGTTGGTTTTTTAATATTATTTATTTTTTTTGGTAGTGGAGGGGGATCTTTTGTATTATTTGTGCAAGGTCCTCTTATGTACTTATAAAGTCAGGGAGTCTGAGGCTCAGCAGTGAGAACTACTTCTTGTGTGGCAGCATCTGCTCAACAGTTTCCTTTTGCCACTAGGGTAAGGGGTTTGGGGTGCCTAGATCAGAGTATTATAGCTATTTTCTTTGGTAGCTGAAGTGCTTGGATTAAGTTTAGTATTTCTTGTTTATTTTTAATTGTCTTTCCTTATGTTGTTAATAACTCTTTTCTAAATAGGGGATAGAGTCTGTGTCTACATTCAGCCGCTTTCTTTTACTCATTTGGAGGGCTTGGCTTAGGGCAACTAGTTACACCCTCTTGGCTGAACTTCCTGGGGGTAGATGTTTAGCCCATATTACTTCAGTCTCTGTTGTTACTGCAGCCCCTACATACCTGGTGACATCTTTGAGGAAACTGTTACTGTCTGTGCACTAGATAACTACCTTGCAGCAGAGGCTGGTCCCAGAGGTCATCTCAGATGCAATGGACTTGACTCAGGATTTCAGTGCAATTGTGGAGAGCCTGTGTTAAATCTGGGTCAGGAAGCAGGGTGAAGATCTGGGTCAGATCTTCATGTAATGTTTCATCAAAGATAGTGGGGGAGTTCTTGAGAGCTTCACTAGAGCTGAATTGAACTTTCGGGGGGTTTAGGAGAAAGATTTGATAATGAGTCAGTCTGGCATTTGTTAGCCAGTGGTTAGGTGGCTGTTTAAGTATCTTTTTAATAACATGTGGATTTGTTCCTGTTAGATTTTGTCCCGAAGTCATTTCATTTGTATCTTTGACTAATAAGACAGTAGGAGCAATATTATGCAGGCCGGGAGGCCATCCTGCCATCACAGGATTTTATGTTTTTGACAAATAGGCCACAGGTCTCTTCTATGGCCCCAGGGCTTGGGTTAGTACTCCCTTCTCAGTCTTTGCCCTTTCATCTACATATAACATATAAATGGAAGAGCTTAGTAATATCAGGTAGGACTAAAGCTGGGCGGGTAAGAGTTTAGTTTTTATGGTTTCAAAGGCATGGCTCAGAGATTTTGTCTAAGTTAAGGGTTCCTGACCTTGGATTATTTCATATAGTCACTTTGCCTTTTCTGTGATCCCTGGAATCCACAGTCGTCAAAATCTTGTAGACCCCAGGTAATCCTTGACTTCCCATTGAGTTTTGGGATTAGGGATTTTTAGGATGGTTTCTTTTCTTGAGTTTGACAGCCACCTCTGTCTCTTTTTAAGTATGTACCTAAGTAGGTTATTTGAGTTTTACGAAACTGCGCCTTTTTGGCTGCAGCCTTATACATATGGTTGCAAAGTGCCTTAAGTAAGTGAGGCATAGCTTGCCAGCATTAGACTTTGTTTTCTGTTGCAATCAAGAGGTCATTTACATATTGGAGCAGACTAATTGTAGGATTTTCCTTCTGGTACTCACTGAGATCTTCATGTAATGTTTCATCAAAGATAGTGGGGGAGTTCTTGAATCCTTGGGGCAGTCGTGTCATAGTAAGCTGTCTATTGAATTTATCTGTAGGATCATGCTACTCAAACACAAACATAGGCTGGCTTAAGGGAGCCAGAAGCAGGCATAAGCATGTATCTTTTAAGTCTAAGACAGTGTACCATTGCTGCATGGGGGGTAGGGTGCTTAATAAGTATAGGTGGTTGGCACCATCAGGTGGATATCGGCTATTACTTTGTTTACTGTTTTGAGGTCCTGAACTGGCCAGTAGTCATTTGAATTTGTTTTTTTAACAGGCAGCAGGGGGATGTTTTAAGGTGGCTGGCATGAAACCAACACTCTTAGTTGTTTTAAACATTTTATGTGGGGAATAATGCCCTCTTAAGCTTCCTTGGACATAGGGTACTGTTTTACTCATACCAGCAAAACCTTAGCTTTTTTTTTTTTTTTTACTATTAATGGAGGGCTGTGGGCTATATGCCCTATCCCCTCAGTTTATGCCCATGTCTGTGGAAATTTAGACAGCCATTCCTCTAGGTCTGATTGTAGGTAGGGACAAGCTTGAGTTTCACGAAATTGGTGCTTGTCAGACAATGAGACCGTTAACACACAAATAGGTCTCTCGTCAGCATGGGTAACCTGAACTCTGCGGTTGGAAGTGGATATGGGCCCCAATCTTTGTTAGTAAGTCTTTCTTTAACAAGGGGTAGGGGCAGTCAGGTATGACCATGAAAGTGTGAGGTACTTGGCCTTTCCCCAAGCCTACTGTTCTTCGAGTAGTCCATGAGTATTGACTGCTTCTTTTTGCCTCTTGGACTTATGATTTGATAGTATTCTAAGTGGTTGCTTGAGAATGGAGTGCTGCACACCTGTGTTTACTAGAAAATTAATAAGCTTCTCCTCTACTTTTAGAGTTACCCTGGGTTTGGTGAGGGGCTCCAAATCCCGTCCCATCTAATCACTCAGTTCTCCTAGTTCTAGGACTCAAGCCACCTCCCCTTGGTCTTGTGACAGTAACTTTGGGAATACTTTCTTCCAGTGTCTTTTCTCTATACAAAAGGCAAACTAGTTTTTCTTGAAGGGGGAATTTCCGTCTTCCTGCTCCTCTTGCTTATCTTCCCCTCCTAACAGGTGTCTTGGTGTTGGCTTGTTTGTTGTTCTTGTGGAGGTTAGCAGTACTTTTGCCAGGCTTTGGGTATGTTTTTTTATGTTCTGCAATTATTGATTGGGTCTGCTTTTCTTCTGGTGTTTCCCGGTTATTGTACACTTTCTCTGCCACCACTAACAGTTTTAAGATGGCTTTGTCTCCTAGTTGTTCCAGGTGCTGCAGCTTCTGATGGATATTAGGTGCTGCCTGGCTTATGAAAGCCATGACCACTGCTGACCATTTTATGGGGTCTTCAGGGTCTATGGGGGTGTAAGTACTATATGCCTCTATGAGGCATTCTAGAAAAGCTCTAGGAGCCTCTTCTTTACCTTGCTGGATTTGACTAACTTTGGCCAAATTAGTGTGTTTCCAGGCTGCTGCTCAGAAACTTCTTATAAGAACCTGGCAGTAGACATTGATTCTCTCTTTACCTTTGAGGGTGTTATAATTTTAGTCTGATTGGGTGAGGGAGAACCCTTCAGCCATCCTCTCAGGGTTCCCATCATCCCCTGGCACTGGCTTCTGTGCCTCTGCTAGGACTCTCTCTCTCTCTTCTGTTGTGAATAGAATCTGGAGAAGCTGGCTGCAGTTGTCTCAAGTGGGCTGGTGGGTGAATAAAATGGAATCTAACAAGTTAATTAACCTGCTAGGATTTTCGGAAAACATGGAAGTTTGTATCTTTCAATTCGATTGGTCGCTTGTGGAAAACGGCCAGTATATGACATTTTGACACCCTTGGGCATCTGGGGACTCTACGGCCCTCAAGGGGAATGCTGTGGAGTCTGGTTCAGAGCCTGTTCTTTGAGCTTCCCCAGGTGTGTGGCCCCTCCCCTCCCTCAGCTCCTATGAGTGCTGGTGAATTTTCCTTATTCTCTCTTGCCACATGGTAAGGGGTCAATGGCATAGTTTCTTCATGTGGATCAGTGAAAGGGGGCAGGAGTGGGTGGGGGGGTGTGGTGGGCTTTTGAGTTTTGAGAGCTAGAACTATAGTTGGAAGGAAGGGTTTTAACCAAAGGTTTTGCTGCTTCACCAGGACCTGCTAGATAATCATGTAGGCCACCTGGTTAGGGTGGCTTCGTTTCTATACACAATGTCCTTAACTTGATAAGTGGTCGAGAGGTAGAATGTTCCTCCCTTAGGCCACTTAACACCAAAGGTCAGCCACTAACTTCAACAGAAAATGGCTAGTCTGTTTTTCTTGATTCTAGTCTTACGTTGGTGGCTTCCCCTCTGACTTCTCAAAATTGAATGAGAAAGAGAGTCAAGGGTGTTGTCTTCATTTATCCCATTCTGAGAACTAGAGAGCAGTGGTAATAAAGCAATGTCTGAAGAATTCTATGAGCTCAGTTAAGTACGTGAAAAAGATTACTAAAAGGAAGAAAAAAAAAAGTTAATGCTACCTGTTCCAGATAGACCAGTCTGAAGGGGCAGTGCTGCCAAGCCTAATATTTTTGCTAAGAAGAAGATAATGATTGCTAAGCTAAAGAAGTACTAAGTGGTGTAGGATATAGGATACATAGAAGCAAATAGGTTAATAGGGTGACTTCAAAAGGGGAATAATCTTGCAAAGTTCCTTGGAAGAAAATATCTTTGACCTACTCACAAACGTCCTCAAGGGCATCAGTTATGGGATGAGACCAATCCTCCAAAAGGTACTGCATAAATAATTGGAATTTACACCTTACACACAAACTAACAGACATACATTCTAAATGTGCCACCAGTTTCCCAGGCAATATTAACTTGGCTGTCCAAGGGGATTCTAACCCTGTGAACAGATTAACACAGTGAACAAAAGACCACCTAGTGGGATTCTAGCCACCTGATCAGATCAACCAAATGAACAAGAGCCTAATGAACAAAAGATTACCCACTGGAACCCTAGCCACATGAGCAGACTAACAAATTGAACAAAAGATGTCTCTCAGTTGACACCCAGGCCCACTATCAGCACATCCACCTAGGGCTTCCTGCTATCCAAATCTGGCCCCCAAATTAAGACTCTGGCAACACAAACAACACAACTCATATAACTCACTCACTGGTGTTAAGCACTCTGTGATAGGTATGGTCTCAGGGGCATGGTTCCTGGCCAGGCACCAATTGTTGGGATCGCTTCTGAGAGACCACCACACACATGCAAGAATAAAGAGGTGCTTTATTTATTTACAAGCATATGCCTAGGTCACTTTACCCTGCAGCATTGTTGGGGGAAGGGCAACCCTGAACTGAAGTGAGCTGATGTTTTTAAAGCATGTAGAAGAATTATATCAGGTGTTTTGTCTGGCAGGGTTGCTATTGGCTAAGCTGTTCTTGGTTAGAGATTTTTTTTAGGGGGGTCTGATTTAGAGGGGTGCAGCTTGTTGTTTCTGATAGACTAGCTCCCTCTATGCTCACTGACCTTGTGAATGAGAGCCAAGGGAGAGGAAGCTGGTCCCATTCAGACTGGTTGCCTAGAAATGCGGGGAAGGGAGCATCCCTTCTGATAGACTGATTCCACCTGGGTGATATTGCCCGGGAAGGGAGTTGGGAGTGAGTTCTATGATGAAGTTACATTAATCTCTTTGTTCCCAAATGAAGTTACATTAACCTCTTCACTAGAAGGAAGATGTCTACCTCTGGTGCTAAAACTGAAGAATTAAGTAAGATTAGACAGGAGCCTGATGAAACTTACCAAGATTTTGTCTCTCACTTTTTACAGGCAGTTGGCTGCTTTACATTGTTGTTGATGGTGAGGCAGAAATGATTCTTGTTAAACATCTAGCATATGAAAATGCTAATTCAGCTTCTCAATCTTCTTTCCATCCATCTATATGGGAAAAAGGAGACATTTTTATTGCATTGAACTTCTGCTAACATAGGATTTTCTTATATCCAAACTCTGAGTATAAGGGCAGCTTAAAAAAATTAAAGCTTTAGTACATTTCCCTGTAAATTTAAATGTATTAAATCATCCACTAGTAGACAGCTAATGGGAAGCTGCTTTCATTGTGGGAAGTACAAACATTTTATTAACAATTTTCCAGTAGCAGCCTCTGCTGCTATACCATCAGTCTTAAGTTAATTTTCACTAAAGGCTCAAGCCCCTTTGAACTTCTGTCCCTGGTGTCATCATGTAACACATTGAGGTACTTAATGAAAATCTATATTTAATGCTAACAGACACCCCATTTGGAGAAATAGAGCAGGCCATAATCCCCAGACCTGGCTAACAGCAGGTGCAATGTCCATTTACACACTACAAATCCTTCCATGCACCACTGCAGGCTCAAGCAGTCCATCTAGAATCTTCCAAGTATTCAGAAGAACCAAGGACAGTGCAGGGCTGGATGTCAGTTTACCTTCCAGATGTGTAGTAATACCTGAAATGGGTCCACCAGCCATTCCTCCTGGCACATCTGGATGTCTTTCTAACATATATTTGGCCTCTTTTTGGAATACAGTAGTAAGACAGCTAAAGTTGTCTCTGTCTTAGCAGGAGTGATTGAGTCTCACTGTATGTGAGAGACTATAACCATTAATTGAATTGTTACCATTCCTACTGATATGAAAATTGGTCAGCTTCTGCTTCTCCCTTTTCATCCCACTGGCTCAGTTTTATCCTCTCACCCTAGACGTCCTAGGCTGAAACAAACTTATTAAGATAGTGCAGGTAAGGTACCTATTCTAGGAAATAATTTTAATGGTCTTTTAGACTTTGGAGCTGACATGTCTGACACTGTCAACAACACTGGCCTATATCCTGGCCTACTCAGGAAGCCACAAATCACCTTTGTGGCATTGGCCAAATCAGCTCCCCACATCAGAACTCTGCCTATTTATTATGGTGAAACAGTGAAGGCCATTCTGGTACATTTTAATCCTATATCCTTCCAGGTCTTTGAGTTAGTGTATGGGACAGAGATGTACTTTCTAGCATGTGTGCCTTTTTATTCAGTCCTAATATGACTGAATATTATCCTGTTAATACCCAAATGTTGAATGTATCCTGTTAATGTATCCTGTTAATACCCTGTATCCTGAATGTATCCTGTTAATACCCAAATGTTGAAACAGGGCTTTCTCCCCTCCTTGGGCCTAAGTAAAGATAAATAAGAAATTACTATGTCCGTAGAACCTACAACTTATCACTCTTATACTGGCCTTCATTATTTTTTTTTCTCTAGGGGACACAGTGATTTATATCACCTCCAGGACTGTGGATCCTATTACTTGGTTATCTCATGTTCCAGTCTGGGTGGACCTGTGGCCCCTAACTCAGGAGAAGGTATAAACTGCATCTAATTGGTTAGTTGGTAAGCAATTATGGGTAGGGCTCATAGAATCTTCCAGAAGCCCTGGCAAAATTCTCTCAACTTGAAACAGGCTTTGCTCCATATTATTGAAAAGTCCTTACTCAAGGAATGGCAAATAGCCCCACTTTATGTCCAAAATTTGTTGCTGTAGCTATTTCACCAATTTGTATATAATTTACTATTATTTACATTATCCATTATATAGATGGCATTTTTCTCATCCACTCTGATACTTCCAGTGTGGAAGAATCTTCTCACCCAATTATAGTCCAGTCTGACTGCATTTGGTATATGCATAGCCAAGATAAGATAAAAAGTGTTCCCCCCTTTCCCTATTTGGATCACTTGATTAAGAATTAACAGATATCCCTTCAAAAACTCCAAATTTGTACTGGTAAGTTAACTACCCTGAATACTTTATAGCAATTGATGGGAGTTATTAATTGGCTTCTTCCATCATGGATATTACAATAGGACATTTCACACTCCGTTTGACATTCTCAAAGGACCAGATAACATTTCCTCATGTCATTCTTTAACACCTGCTACAATAGAAACTCTAGCTAACTTTGACTGAGCTTTGCAAAGGGCATAGCCTATTCACATTGGCCCTGACGTACCTGTCCATCTACTTTTTTCCTACTTTTCATACACAAAGTGCTTTGTTATTACAACTTAATGGTTCTTTGGAATAGGAAATTTGAGAAATACACCAAAACTGTTCTTAACTCCCCATTATCTCTTGATTGCTACAATATTTCAAAAGGCAAGAGTAATGGCAACTTCTGGGGACTGATTCTACATTCATTGTTGTACCATATTCTTCTGACCAACAATGCCTTTGGGAAACTTCCTCACAGTGACAAACTCCATTTGTTAATTTCACTGGACAAACTGATTGCCATTGTCCCTCAAATGAGATTAGTCAATTCGCTCAGAATGGGGACTAAAGAACTCTTTTACATCAAGGGTGTGTACCACCAGTAAAAAGGGAAATTAAAAAGTAACCTGAATTAGTTGGAACAGACAAGTGTTAGCTAATTTACTTTTAAGCTAGCCATTGCTAAATTTCATATTTAAACAAGTTTCTGGTGTTTCCTGAAACTCTAGTTTATTGGAAATATAACTTCCACCAATATTCTACTGAGTTTGTGAACATTCTGAGGAAAAAAATAGTAATGAAACAGATTATGATAATACATTTTCTGGATCATTTCCTGCCAATTAAACAGACAAAGCATTGTGTAGATTTATATTTGACTGGATCAAAGACCAAGGCAGCAGTTTGAGCTCTGAAATAGTGCTTGGAGGGCTTGACATCAGTTAAAATAATAATGAATAGAAAATGCCACTCTGCCATCAATTTCTCCAAAAGAAAGAAAAAAATGATACCAGTGGCATTTTACTCCACAATAAACTAATGGAACTTAAACACCTCCCTAGAAATCTGTGTGTGTGACTCTATACAGGAGGTTTCTCCTACCCAAGGCTCAAATTTCTAATTCATCAAAACTACTCAAATCTTCAAAGTTAATAAGAATAACAATAGAAACTGATATGCTCACTCAGAGAAAATACTGACATCTTGTTCCCTCCCTAAGCTCACCACATACACAGATAAATTCCAATAAAAACAGAGTGGAACAAAAACTCTGGGCCACTTGTTGGAACCCACCAATAGGCAGTGGTACCCAGAAGTCCCATGTTCAAAAATTCTATTCTATGTATCAGGTCTCTTTATGATCATTCCTAACTTTATAATTCTGTGAATCATGCCAGTTCCAAAGGTCTTAGCAGAACCTGCCCATAGGGCAGGACACCAAAAATTCAATTTGCTTCTTTCACTTTACTCTTTATCCTATCCACTATTGTTTCTCAGTCACATCCTCATGTTTCTATGGTTTTTACTGATGGCTCTATTCCAGTTTTACTGCTATAGACATTAATGAAAAGTGTCTATATTTTCTGAAAAAATGTCTTATAACTGAGATTAGAGAGTAGAGTTACATGCTGTCCTTATGGGTTTTACTGATTTTTCTCAAACTCCTTTTAACCTTTACCCAGACAACAAATATTTGCTTCGAGTATTGGCAATAACTGAAACAGCTCTCATCAGACACACTATTAATGAGTATCTCTTTAAAAAATTTGTTCACTTACAAAGACTTGATTGTGCACTATGCTCTTTTGGGCATCTTAGAGCTCACTTTTCCCTTACCAGGTCCACTTACCCTTTGTCAGCCTTGGCTGAAAGACTCATCTTTTCCTTATTTTTCTACATTCTTCTGCAAAATTATCTCATGTTTTTCATCACAAAAATGCTGCTACTCTTCAATGGTTTTATATTCCCTGTGAGGCTGCCTCAAAAGTTATTAAAACTAAACTTAACTTTGTTGTCCTCAAATTGACCTGTCCCATTTTGGTGTAAACCCTCCTGCTCCTCAACCTCATCATTTATGAAAAATGGCTATAACCCATATCCTTTCTTTTTTTTTATTTTTTTATTATTTTTTATTAAATGATAGCTGTGTACATGGATAGCTTACTTTTATTCATGTTAACTTTGATACTACTTGGGTTTCATTTGTAATTCTGCCATAACAGAAGAAGCTGCTAAACTTGTCATAGCCCATTATTTTACTTCATTTTCTGTTAATTGTTGTTTTTTTTTTTTTCTTCTCAAAACCAATAACAGTGAACACAAAACATCTGGTACTTCCTTGAGAGGGCTGGGAATCATGTGTGATGTGGAGCAGCTGCACTTAAATGGTGACTCTAGCAGAAGTGAGGAGATATGTAGAGAGGGGGACTGGCCCAGCACTGTGAAAGTATGAGGCAGCAGTAGCATAGGTGGAGGCCCAGCAACAGTGGTGCCATGGGGATCCACTATGTGTTACCTGTGGCACAGTGTCAGTAGTGCACTCTGGACAGGGTCAAATTTTGGAGAGATAACTCTGGATTCTGAAGACCTTGTGAGATCTCACACAACAGGTGTACCAGAGGAGGAGTGTAACTGGAGAAGAAGAGGATTCTGAGGGAGAGAAATACAATCTGTGACAGTAATCACTGGCTCAGGTCAGACTCAGATTAAACATTCCACTGAGAACCAGAGGAATCTGGACTTGAGTTCCTCCTGCCCGGTGGTTGCAGAGTGTCATGGCCTACACAAGTAGGCATTTACTACCATTTGACTCTGTCAAATGCATATTCCTGGAACATTTGCTCATTGGAGGGAACTGATGGACAGGCCTGTGGAGTTTCCAGTGATGGGGTGTGACTGTGCTGTAATGTAAGGAAGGAGGCATCAACTCCCCTTAACACTACTTCTTTTGCAATTTAATAACAATAGCCTTCCTGAGTATTCAGCTCTGGAGGGAGTAACAAGTCAGCTGTCAGTGGACTACTGGTGTCTGGTTGTGGATTCCTTTGGAAGTCTCCCAGTTTAATGTATATTGTGCTTCCAGAGACAATTAGTTTGGAACTATTAACCAGGGCCAGACATAAGACTACCCTCAAGAGTGATCTCTAGTTGTGTTGTAGTGGGAGAGACAGATCCTCTTCTTCCAGGTTATTGCTGTTGGGGAGTATAATGTCTTAGATGCTTGTATCTTTCCACAGCTGGCATTTCAGCTCAAATATAGTGATTCATTACAATTGGATACAGGCTGGCTAAATACAAGACAGAGCCACCTAGCTCAATCACATCAATCAAGTCCTCAGAGACCCTAGTTGAAGGACTGAAAGGGATCTTTGCAAAGCTGTGAGGGGAAAATCCAAAGACAACACTACCAGCTTGTTGCTAAATGCTGGATGAGTATAACTCCTGGAGCCTTCAATCCATCTCACAATACCAGATTCCAGGCAAATGTGAAAAATAAACATGATGTAGAACCAGAAATAAAACTCTGGCAGCAGTAATAATAAGGGTAGGTTAATTACCCCAAAGAACAATAAAGGTGATACAACAGAAGACGCCATCTATAATCAAATGGCTTCAAATTTAGAAAAAATAATTTATAATATGTATGACTATTAAAATTAATAGAATGAAGGAAAAGATGGAAATGGAAATCCAAAAAGTTGTGGAAAAGTTCCTTCAAAAAAATAAGTGAATTCAAGAAAAAATTTTCCAAGGATATGGACACAATGAGAAAACAGATAGCTGAGCTCAAATAAATAAAAAGGCACTGGAGGAGCTCCTAAATACAGTAGAATCCCTCAGCAATTCTGTGGTACAGGCAGAAAAAAGGAACTCTTAAATTTAACACAAAATTTTGATCATTCTCAAACAATCAAAGAGGCAGAGAGATGGAGAGCAAAACCTGATAATTTCCTGATAGAATTGTGGGATCATTCAAAAAGTTCAAACACTTGTCTTATAGAAATTCCTGAAGTAGAAGCACATAGTCCTAAATGTATAGATATTCTACTCCAAGAGATTATGGAGGAGAATTTCCCAAGCATGGCAAGAGATTCACAAACGCAGATATTGGACAGTTTCAGAACCCCAGCATGTTTCAATCTAAACAATGCTTCTCATAGACACATTATATTTAACATTTCCAAAGTTAAGGAGAAGGAGAAAATTCCACAAGCAGCCAGTCATAAGAAAAATATAACCTCCAATGGGGAGATTATTAGAATGACTGAATATCTCTCCACAGAAAATTTTCAAGTCAGAAGACAATAATCACTGACTTTCAATCTCCTAAAACAAAACAACTTCCAGCCTAGGATACTGTATCTAGGTAAACTGAGTTTCATTTGAGATGGAGAAATCAAATACTTTATCAACTTACAAATATTGAAGAAATTTGCCATAGCAAATTACCTTTTCAGGTTATTCTCAAACCCGTCCTCTATAATAATCAGCACAATGTTCTACCACCAAAGTAAACTCACTCAAAAATCATTTAACAGAATCTAATATTCACAATCCTGAAAGTATTCATAATGTCCACTGGGTATTTGAAAAACATGACAACCTGAACAATACCAGGATTATCAATTCTCTCAATTAATGTGAGTGTATTAAATTGTCTTATAAGAGACACAGTTAGATGACTAGATACAAAAGCTCATGCCAGATATCTTATAGATATAGAAGTCTCATCTTACCTTAAAAGATAAAAAAGACTCAGGATGAAGGGATGGACATCTGTAAAACAGGTAAATGGAGATCAGAAAAAAGCAGGAATTGTAATTTTATTTGCAGAAATAATTGATTGCAAAACAACAAAGATAAAGAAATACGATGATGGACACTACACACTTGTCAAAGGAAATACTCAATATGAAGAGGTTATATATTTAACAGAATACTTATAAATTCATAAATGAAGCCCAATAGATATGAAGATTTTCATATCTTCCTGCACTCTAAAGGTTGGAGATTTAAATAGCCCTTTGGGATAGATCCTCCAAGAAGAAATTAAACAAAGAATTAATAGACTTAAAAGCAACCCTAGAACAAATGAAATTAACAGACACCTATAGAAAAATTCATTTTGATAAAACTTAATACAAATTATTGTCATCAATAATGACATGTGGATCATCCTCCAAAACTGATCACAACTTAGGTCACAAGTCTAACCTCAGTAAACTTAAAAGAACAGAAATTATTTCTTATAATTTCTTGAACCATTTTGGATAAAAAGTTGACTTAAACAGCAGCAGGAATCTTCACACTCAAAGTCATGGAAACTAAATAACCTTATGCTGAATAATAGCTCAGTCAAAAATGAAATTAAGAAAAAAATCACCAAATTTTTGGAACAAAATGATAATGAGGACATTCACTTTAAAACCTGTGGGATACTGGAAAGGCAATCCTAAGAAGGAAATTGATTACCTTGGAAGTCTTAATAAGGAAAACAGAAATACAAGAAGACAACAACTTAATGGGTCTTCTCATGTAATGGAAAAATGAAGATTATTCTTTTAAACCTAGCAAAAAGAAATAAATACCCCAAATTAGAGCTGCATTAAATGAAATTAAAAACAAAAAAATCATTCAGAAGATCTATGAATCAAAAGGTGGTTTTTTGAAAAGATTAACAAAATTTATCAACCTTTGGCTAACCTGACCAGAACCAGAAAAGTAAAATCCCTAGTATTATTAATCAAAAATGATAAAAAAGAAATAACAATAGATACCTCAGAAATTCCAAAAAGTCTTAATGATTACTACAAAAAAAAAAAAAAAAACCTGTTCTAGATAATATGAAAATCTGGAGGAATTGGAACAATACCTGGAAGCATGACATTTTCCTAGATTTAGCCAGAAAGGAATTTTGAATAGATCTATATCAAGCACTGAAATAACATCAACTATATGAAACCACCCCCAGAGATAAATCCTGGACCACATGGCTTCACTTCAGAATTCTACCCAACCTTTAAATAGGAATTAGTACTAATATTACCTAACTTTTCAAACACAGAACAAAGAAATGCTACCAAATGATCCTCTAAAGCTAATATCACCTTGATCCTCTAATCAAAAATGGATCAAACAGAGTCAGAAAATTATGGATTAATATCATTAGTACATATTAATCCCAAAATATTCAAGAACATCCTGACAAGAAAATTGAATAACACACCAACAAACATACAACATTATCAACTTGGTTTTATCCAAGACTCACAAGTTTCATTCAACATACATAAATATACAAATATAATACATCACAGAAATAAAATAATAAACAAAGAACATACGATTCCCTCAATTGATCCAAAAATTTTTTTGATAAAATCCAGCATCATTTTATGATCGGAAAGAACACTTAAGAAAATAGGCTTAGAAATGGGTCATTTCTTAAAGTGATAGTGACTATACACAGCAAACCCACAACCAATGACATATTGAATGTAATAAAACTGAAAAAAATTTCACTGAGATCTAGACAAGGATGCTCATGGTCTACACTATTATTCAGCATAGTAATTGAAGTTTCGGCCATCTCAATCAGGCAAGAGAAAGCAGTCAAGGGTATACAGATGGGCTTAGAGAATATTAATCTCTCATTCTTCATAGATGGTATGATCTTATACCTGGAAAAGGTAAGGGTTTCAAATACAAAACTCTTAGAAGTTATCAAGAATACAGAAGCAGAATATCAACACTTACCAATCAATAGTTTTTGTATATTCCAACAATAGTCAAGCTGAAAAAATAGTCAAGTACTCTAATCCTTTTACAGTAGTGCCAAAGAAGTTGAAATACTTAGGAATTTACCTAACCAGGGACATGAAAGAACTCTGTAAGGAGAACTATGAAACTTTGATAAAAGAAATATCTGAAAATGTTAACAAATTGAAAAACATACCATGCTGTTGACTGGGAAGAATCAACAATGTTAACATGTCCATGCTACCCAAAGAAATCTAAAAATTTAGTGCAATCCCTATTAAAATACCATTGTCATACTTTAAAGATCTGGAAAAAATTAGCACTTTGTTTTCTATTAAATCAGGAAAAAATCCAAATGGCAAAGGTATTACTGAGAAATAAAATATAAAATCAGGGGGAATCATGCTACATAATGTCAGGCTATACTATAAATCCATAGTGATCAAAGAAGCATGATATTGGCAAAAAAAAAATAGAGAGGCATATATATGGAAGAGAAAATAGAAATAATGGATGAATCTAGCCACTTATTATCTTTTGATCTTTGAAAAAACAGTAAAAATCAATAATGGTGTGAAAGATTTGCTTTTAAGGAAATGCTGCTGGATGCCCTGACTGACAATTTAGAACTCTGAAAATTGACCCTTATTTTTCCCTTTAGCAAATATCAATTATCACTTTCGTCTTAAGGAATAAAACTACAAAGATGTTAGAGAGAGTTCAGGAGAAACACTTGAAGAAATTTGCATGTGAGAAAATTTTATGAAGAGGAACCAGGGGAATTGAAGGAAAACCAAAAATATTTTACTGGAATCTGATCAATCTAAGAGCTTCTGCACAGCCAATAATTCAGTAAGTAAAGCAAGCAGACAACCCTCAGAATCACAGAATATATTTGCATGTTATCTTACAAAGGTTTCATAACTAGATTCCACAGAGAACTGAATTTAATTAAAAAGAAAAGAACAAGTGATTCCATTTCATTGTGGGCAAGAGACTTGAATGGAAGCTTCTTTTAAAAGATAGGCACATGGATTAAAAAGACAGGAAATAATGTACATCATCCTTAACCATCAGAGAAATGCAAATCAAAAGCACTTTGAAAATATCATGTAACTCCAGTAAGATTAGCCACATCACAAAAACCCAAATTACAGATTTTGGCATGGAGACAGAAAAGGGAACACTTCTGCACGGGTGGTACAAATACAAGCTAATGAATCCTTCTTGGAAAAAAATTTGGAGAACACTGAGGGGTCTAAAAGTATACCTGCCTTTTGATCTGGCAATTCCTTTTCTGGGTATATCCACATGACCAAAAATGACTTTAAAAAAAGATATTTGCATCACAATGTATATTGCAAACCAGTTCATAATTGTCAAATCATAGAAGTAGCCCAAGTGCCCTATTCCCCACAAATTGTTTACCTAATAGTGGTATATGTACAACATGGAATATTATGCAGCCATAAAAAAGATTGAGACATTACATGTTCTATGTTCACATGGGTGGAGTGGTAGCATATTTTTTCTTGATAAAGTGTTTCAAGAATGGAAAGAAAAAGTATCCTAGTACTCAGTACTAATGTAATCACCCACACTTTCATATAAATGACAAAACTCAACCCTACACCGGAAGAAGAAAGGTAGAGGAGAGGGAGGAAAGAGCAGGAGGAAGGCCTGGATGAGGGAAGATAATTGGTGGAGCCTCAACTATTTTTCAGACTACAAAAGTAATGTCAAAACTATTAAGAGTAGAATATAAATGTCTTTACACAACAAACAATCAAGTGAGGTGAAGGTTATGTTTGATGTTAGCATTCCAAATTGTATATAAAATTAGCACATTGTAACCCCCCAAAAAAACCCAAACAAACAAAAATCATTAACTATATTGATTACTTTCTGTGCCCCCTCCTCGTGGCTCTCAAAACAGATATTCTGTGTCATCCTCAAGGTGGAGGAATTGTTAAACGTACTCACTGGGTTCTTAAACTTTAACTTGATAATTTAAAGACAGAAGAGATACAATCCAATACAAATCATAAACTTGTTTCTCACATTCTCTTTACATTTTTAAAATGTTGACATCCAGAGACACACAGAAGCATAGGGATTTTAGAATGCACAAAATTCTGAATATCCCAAGGTGACATGGAAAGTCACTTTGTCTGATATTTGGCAAAGACCTTACCATGTTTTAATATTGGGGAGAGAACATATTCATTTTTTTTCTAGAGCAGTTGACAGCGCTCATTGTCTCCATGAATGGTTGATCATGAGGAAACTGATCTTGTGCTAATTTGTAGCAAGTCAATCACCCCCAAAAAGCTTTTCACAGCTATGATAGCTATTTTTTTCTTATTATTAAGAGTTGGAGTCAAATAACACCTCCAATTAAATTTATTTGTTTACTAATTGGCACTATAAAATAAAAAAAGAGGGGAAATATTGATGACAAATTGTGAGGAGGCAAGACCCCCACAGCCCAGGAGGTTCATTCAGGGAATGACCTCCAGACAGCTTCTCCCTTCCCCAAACAAAAGTTCTTTCCTTTTCTTTCTATGCTAGAGGTCATATAACTTCTACATACCTTTGGCCTACAAGCACATATCCTTCTCTACTTAAAGATAATCTTTACTCCATTTACTATTCCTTCTCTCAACCTTGTAAGATTAAAATGACCCCACTCAGTTTTCCTGCTGACGTGTAAGACTTTTATCATAGAAACCTAATTTAGGTAGTATATAATAAATAAAGCATTCACAGGGTATGGTGTTGACAGCAGCATCAGCTCTGCAGCCCCATCATTTTTATCTCTTGTGTGACCTTTGTCTCGTGTGTCTTATTTTCTCATTTCCCACTGTTCCCATTCTGGTTTGTCTATCCTTTCTGCGGTTCACTAAAAACTCATCAGATGTTTTCACTGCTTTTAGAGTGTGAGAATAATTCTTTTCTGCTGCCATTCTTGCATTTTTCTGAGAGACTATTTCAAATGATAGTGACATGTCATTTAATTTTTCTTCTCTTCTAGTTCTTGTCTGTATTCTCTTATCCTTTCCTTTTCACTTTTTATGAGATATTTACTTGGAACTTGGGCACTTGAGTTAAACTTTGATGTGACTCATAAACCTTAGCCTGGATCGTCAGGAGTGTCTACTATTTTATTCCTTGCTTCTGCTTAACTAGGATCTAATTTCTTTTTCCTTCAAACATTTTCTTTTCCTCAAGTGTTCTCCTTAAAGTTATCTATGATCATTTAGAAGATACTGTGGGCATTGTAGAATTGAAACTTCAAGGTAAAGGCTTTGCACTTGTACTTCTTTTGAGTTTCATTTACATTTTCTTCATTGGCTTCAATGTCTGCCAAAAATTTCTTTTAATAATCATGTAGAGATGCATGAAGATCAAATGGTTTGTAGACTGTTAATAGTTTTAAACACTGTGTTTTGGAAGGAATATTTGATATCTTTCAGGAAGGTCTTTAAAAGAAAGGGTTTAGTACTTGACTTTGCTTTTACACCCCAATTTTAAGACCTGTTTGGGATTCTGGGTTTGGCCTACTGTGAACAAATTCTGTGAATGCTTTTAGACTCTAACATTTCCTATTATTTCGATAGAGTTCTTCTTTTAACTTGTCATTATTAGTTGAACCGTAAGGGTCTTGTTTTAATTTTTTTTTTTATTTTACACTTAAACTAATTTCTCAGCCACTTTTGCTGAGCTGATAGATTCTTTTCATCACTTGCAATAAGCTTAAGTGGTTTTGTGAGGCTAAAATAGCTTTCTTGCTTTTCTCTTTCTGATTGACTTAATCATAATAAAGGGTGAAAAACAGATGCAGAAACCAGATTGGCTCAAAATTTCTTCTTTTACCCTGAATCTTCTTGGTTTTTGAATTATTTATATAACATTTTAGCATCTGGTTTAGATTTAAAGATGTTATCTTTTTTCTTAGGTTCTCTAATCATAATTCAAAAAAAGTCAGGTACTGTAATCATGGGTAGCCATTCTTTTGGTTTTTTCCTTGGATTTTCAACTGATTGGAAATCAACATTTTTAGAGTGAATACAATCTTTATTTTATTTTTATATTTTTCAGACAGAGCCTCAAGCTGTCCCCCTGGGTAGAATGTTGTGACATCACAGCTCACAGCAACCTCCAACTCCTGCGCTTAAGCGAGTCTCCTGCCTCCGCCTCCCAAGTAGCTGAGACCACAGATGCCTGCCATAATGCCAGGCTATTTTTTTGGTTGCAGCAATCATTGTTGTTTGGTGGCCTCGGGCTGGATTCGAACCCACCACCTTAGGTGTATGTGGATGGCACCTTAGCCACTTGAGCCACAGGCACCTTAGTCTGAGTACAATCTTTAACACAAAAGTTTGGCCACATGTTGCTGATAAACTCCTGAGTATAAGTCATCACTCTATTTTTTTCCCAATATACTTTCTTTGTAGTTTGGGAAATTCTCTTTTAGAGGAAGACATACATAAGGAGGAAGACAAGCTTACATCAGATTCAGAATACAATGCCAGTAACCATAAAGGATGATAGGAGTTCTTTTCTGATATAGATCTAGAAGAGTGAAATTCTTTCTTGATAATCACTAGATGACATATCCTTATATTTAATTTATCCTGGTAAATTTTTTCTATTTTTCCATAGTGTGTATATGGGCAGTCTTCAGTTTTTCTAGTTTCCTGAAATACTCTTCACTATATTGTAAAATATCAGAAAAGTTTGTAATTCTTATAGATTCTTGGTGCAAGTTCATTAATCCCAGAAAAGTGTTAAAATCAGCCTTAAATCCTCTGCATATGTTGTTCCTGCTGCCTGGATGCTTTTCCCATTCCCACTTTTCAAATGGCTGTTCTTTCTAACTCATCAGGTACGGATCCAATTCTCTTTTACTTCCTCCTCCACAGACTTCAGCACTGCCCTCAGGGCCTATAAAGAGTCTGTGCTTTTGGTAGAAAGAGAGCTGTACTAATGTTTTGACATGACCTGGGTGTGGAGACTGGAGGTTTCGGGCTTGGAGGCTTGGTGCAAAGCAAACATTCCTCCACCTCCAAGACCTCTTCTCTGGTGCTGGCCTAAGGTGGGTAAGGTGGAAGCCTCTGGCTGCTTCTTTGTAGCTAGTTTTTCTCCTATTTGCTTCTCATTTTGATTGTTATTGGCATATACAAAGGATAGTACTGATTTGTAGAGTATGCCTTTTATATCCTGCAATGCTAATGTATTTCTTGATGACTTCCAGTAGTCTTACAGTTGAGTTTCTTAGATTTACAAAGCATAATACTGTATCATCAGCAAAGAGGGAGAATCTCCCCCTACCCAATATCAATGGCTTTACTATTTTCTTTTTGGTAAATGCATTGGTTAAAACTCTGGCCATATGTTGAATAAGCATGGAAAGTGTGTTAAGGTTTTGGTTAAAGTGGGAATATTTTGTCTTATACTTCATTCATCGTTAATTGAATTTGAATTTGTTATAGCTGGGTTCTATCAGCTTAAGAAATGACCCATTGGCTAGGCACCTGTGGCTCAAGAGGCTAAGGCACCAGCCAAGTACACCTGAGCTGGCAGGTTTGAATCTAGCTTGGACCAGTCAAAACAACAATGATGGCTGCAACAACAACAAAAACAACAACAACAAAAAAAAACTAGATGGGCATTGTGGCAGGAGCCTGTTATTCCAGCTACTTGGTAGGTGGAGGCAGGAAACTCACTTGAGCCCAGGAGTTGAAGGTTGCTGTGAGCTGTGATGCCATGGCACTCTACCTAGGGTGATAGCTTGAGGCTCTGTCTCAAAGAAAAAAAAAAGAAAGGAAAAAGAAATGACCTATCTATCTCTAATTATTTTAATGTTCTTATCAGAAAAGGAAGTAGAATTGTCCGATATACATTTTCTGGATCTACTATAGGGTTCATATAGTCTGTGTTTTTGCTTCTATTTATATGGTGAATTATAATTATTGATTTGCAAATGTTAAGGCAGACTTGCACCCCTGAGATAAAGCCAACTTGATCATGATGTATATATATGTTTTAATATGTATCTGTGTTCTATTTGCTGGAATTTTAGTGACACTTTTATATTATTAGTCATCGTGAAATTGGCTGTGATTTTGTTTTCATTTCTTTCTTTTTAAATTTAGTTTATTTTTATTTTTACTTTTTTGCAGTTTTTTTGCCAGGGTTGAGTTTCAACCTACCGCCCATATATGGGGCCTGCACCTTATTCCTTTGAGCCACAGGCACCACTAACTGTCTTTTCTATTTTTTTGACTTCTTTCCCAGTTTTGTCATCCAGGTAATGTTTGGTTCATAGAACATGATGGGGGAATATTCCTTCCTTCTCATGTTTCAGAATAATTTCTATGATATTTGGTACAAGTTCTACTTTGTTTATTTTTTGTTTTGTTTATTTTATGAGCTTATTTCATTATGAGATAACTTCATTTTATAATGCTAATTTTACAGAAATTTGTATAAAATTAAGAAGAAAATTTATATTACATACTTTTTTTTAAAACTTTCATTTCTCTTTTTTCCTCTCTTTCAGATCTTTGGCTTAGCTATTCCAAGGCAAGAGTTACTTTTTGGTTTCTTGTTCTCAATTTGCAATTGCCAAATATGTGAAAATAACCTACTTGCCCATCAATGTATGAAAAATGTAACCAATTGTGGTGTATGTATACTAGGGATTCTATTCAGCTGTAAGAAAAGATGGAGATTTTACATCTTTTGTGTTTACCTGATGAGAGTTGAAACATATTGTTCTTAGTAAAGTATCTCAAGAACGGAAAAAATAAATTATCCAATTTACTCAACACATGATGAATCCAATATATAAACAACTGCAGGCCATCCCCCCCCCCACACACACACACACAGAAAACATAAGTATAGTTTAGTAAAGCTGATGTCAGATGTGGGACAGAAGAAGGGTTATTTGTGGAATCTTTATAAGCTCTTCATTCAATGATTGGTATAATTGGTGTGAAGTCATCCAGACTAGAGCCTTTTTTCTTGCTGTTTAGTTGCTATTGTTGGGAGATCTTTTATTGTTTCTTAAATTTTGATGCTTGTTGCAGGTCCATCCACAATATTTATTTGTTTCTAGTTGATTCTAGGGAGGTTATGTGTGAATCCAAATATTTGTCCATTTCCTCCATAGTTTCAAATTTCTTGGTATAGAGCATTTGTGTTAATCAGACAAATCTGATCATCCCTTGTACATCTGTGTTATCTGTTCTTTATGCCCCTTTTTAAATTTCTGATTGAGGATTTTAGAGATCTTATTTATTATTCCTAAGTAATATAGCCAATGAACAATAAATATTGTTTATCTTTTAGAAGAACCAAATTTTTTATTTCATGAAATTTCTGAATAATTTTTTTGTTTTCAATTTTGTTTCTTTCTGATGGAATTTTTGTTGTCCACTTCTTCCACTTACTTAAGATTATATTTCTTGTGTTCTTCCATTTCTTTGAGATGATTTGTTAGGTTATTTATGTGCACTCTTTCTGTTTTTACCTTTGATGTAGCTAATCTAATGCAACAACTTTCTCTCATAAGACTGCTTTTGTAGGATCCACCAAAATCACTGGCCACAGCAAACCCCTTTACCACCTCTTAGAATGCTATAAGGCTAGTATTTGGGGGAGAAAAAACACAACATTACCTCGTATTCTTTCCCCAGCCAGTGGCCAATAATAACTCACACATTTTCCCTTAATACAAAAATTAATCTCTCTGAAGAAGGAATTACTCCCTTTGGGAAATCTTCTCCCAATCACACTGACACACAAAGAAAACATCTTCTTGAATCTTTGTAAGAGCTAAACTGGTCCTTGTCAGACTACACTATACACTTTTCCTTCTTCTGCAAAATAAATATTTTGAAATTTTGGACTGGACTCTTCTCCTGTTTACACATTCTTACCATATTCCCCTCAGGTAGTACAATTTTTGTTTCTCAATGAAAAATAAGTAAGGATAACATAATAAACATAATAAAAATTATTATTTAGGGGAGATGTAAAATCATACATAATTAGTCCAAGAAAAAAACGATTCAGGCAATGGGCTCAGTTACAGCTCTGACAGACGAATATTTATGAAAGCTATCCTTGTAATTAAAATGTGTGCTACATTATAATTTTGTAATAAAAATATTAAAAGTCCACGTAAGGAGCCTGGAAATTAGCCTTAGGAGTGAATGAGCCATATTTAACTTCACCTACATAAGGAGGACACACAGAGAAAAATTAAAATATCATGATGAAGAAAAGAGAATTTTGGAAGATGGTGAACTGTCGCCAGCTTTTTACGGAAGTTCCCATCCAGAAAGATGCTTAAAGGACAGAAGTTTAGCAAGGGACCTGATGATTTGGAGCAGAGCCAAGAGAGAAGATTGAAGAGCACACTTCAATCTTCCTGAGGTGAGCTGTGGCCCCCAAAATACAATTGAAAGGTACAAAATCCACCACCAAGTGAATGGGAGTCCCTTCCCCAACAACAAGGGCTCATAGTTTACTTCATACAAACCAGCGAGCAGAGTTCAAACTTCTTCCAACTCTATCCCATGGAAGAGACTCCCGAAAAACTGGACCTCCTATCCCTGTTGGCATGTCACGGGACCCTCCTGCCAGCCATAAAACTGTAAAACTGTATAAAAATATATATTCTCCCCTGGCAACATTGAACTCCGAGGATTCACCACCCACACACACCGAGGTCTGAAGGTTTGTTACCTATGGAGTCAAGATTATTGGGCATCTCCTTGAGAAAATTAGTGGGGGAAAGGTCTGGTGCTGCTCTGTGATGACTGTGGCACAGGCATGAGGAGAAGAAAGTTGGCTCAGAGGAAGCCAAACAGCAACAGTGGCGTCCTGAGCTGTAAACTGATGCCATTCCAGATAGGCAAGCCCCATCTTTATGGGCAACCAGAGGTTCCAGACAGCAGTCACAGGCAGAATGCAAATGGAGTTGGTTTCATAAGTAAAGAGACCATTAACACCAGCCCTCAGGGTGATACAGCAGAGACAAAGGCAGTGGGCAGGCAGAGGCTGGAATTGACACCTGAGTGTAAACCCTACTTGCCTGCTAACCAGAGCTGAATGGAGCCTCTAGCTTGCAGAGGAATCTAGACAGGACAGAAGCCTAATTTAAACATGCAAGGCCCCCCTGCTGAACTCAGATTTCCAGCAGATTTTGGCAATCGTAAACCTTGGGAGCAGTTGACTACTGGAGTGAATAGGATAACAGACCTGGGAGATTACGAGTGACTGGGTCCAAGGTGGGGAAGGAGGTATTAAACTTTCCAGACTAACCCATTGCTGGATGGGTCCCTTTGCCCTAATGGAGCTGGAGCAAGTTATATCCGTGTTGCAAGCAGACCCCACTTATCTAGCTGCCAGAGACATTTGAACTCTTCCACCTGAAACTGGGGCTGACCAGGACAACTGATTTGGACCCCTTACACCAGGCTGACAACTCAGGGATTATTCAAAGGGGCACCTTGGGTGTATGGTTGACGTAAGGTTTTATTTTCCTTGCCCAATTGTTGTTTTGGGGGGTGGGGTAACTTAATTGCTTATATTTCTCCACAGAAGAGACTTCAACCAAGAGAGACTGAATTACTAGGGTAGGACAGAGATCAGTTGAAAATAAGACAGAGCCACTTAGCCCCACCACATCAAGCAGGTCCCCACAATCTCAGGCCATAACACCATACGGGTCCTTGACAAACCTTAAGGGGAATAGCCCAACAGGGTAAAATAATCATGAGGTGGAATCAGCAGAAAAGCTCTGGTAATATGAATAACCAAAGTAGATCAATCCCCCCCAAGAAAAGATCTGGTTGGCATAATGAATAACCAGAGTAGGTCAACTCCCCCAAGTAAGAATGTGGCAGACAAAACTGAAGATTCCTTTTATGAACAGATGGCTGGGTTGTCAGAAATCTAATTCAGAATTTGAAGTATAAATAAAATTAATAGAATAGAGTCAAATATAGAAGTAAAAATTCAAGGAGAATTCTAAAAGTTCATTGAAGTATTCAATAAATTCAAAGACAAAAGCACCAAAGATTTTGAAACATTAAGGTAAGATATTGCAGTCCTCAAAGATCTGAAAAATACAGTAGAATCTCTTGGTACAGAGTGCAGGAGACGGGAGAAAGGATTTCAGACATAGAAAATGAAGCTTCTGAATATATCGAAATGTCCAAAGAGAATCAGAAATAGAAAGCAAAAATGGATCATTCTCTGAAAGAGCTCTGGATTAATTCAAAGAAAACTAATATTCACCTCATAGGAATCTCAGAAGGTGAAGAAGTTGATTCCCAAAACGCAGAGGTTTTTTTTTATTTTTTTTTTTATGAAATTGTTTCCAGATATGTCAAGAGATCCTAATATTCAGATTGCAGACATCTCAGAACCCACGAATGACTCAACCTGATTAAGACATCCCCCAGACGCATCATAAATAACTTCACTAAAGTTACTATGAAAGAGAAAAATCTTAAAAGAAGGGAAACATAAGAAAACCATTACCTACAAGGGGAAGAATATTAGAATAACTGCAGATCTCTCTGCCAAACCTTTCATGCAAGAAGAGAGTGGTCATTGACATTTTCAGTCCAGCATCCTTTATCTAGCTAAACTGAGTTTCATTTATGATGGAGAAATTAAATACTTTAATGACATCCATGCATTGAAGAAATTTTCCATAACTAAACCAGCTCTCCAGGCTATTCTCACACATATTCTCCATAATGACCAGTGCAATTCTCCACCACAAAAGTAAACTAAATCAGAAACTAAAACTATTGATCAAACTCCAACTTCTACAGTGGCAAAGGATTAAAAATATCCACTAGACTGTCAAACAACTCGATACCTAACATTTCATCAGGCTTATCAATAATTTCAATCAATGTGAATGGCTTATATTGTCCCCTAAAGAGGCAAAGATTGGCTGATTCGATATAGAAACTCAGACCAGACATCTGTTGTATACAAGAATCTCATCTTACCTTAAAAGACAAATATGGACTCAGGGTGAATGGATGGTCATCTATATTACAGGGTAATGGAAAGCAGAAAAAAAGCATGTGTGCAATATTTTTTATTATTTTATTAGGTATTGCAATTTTATTCACAGACATAATAGGTTTTAAGCCAACTAAAGTAACCAAAGATAAAGAGGGCCACTTTATATTTGTTAAGGGCAATACTCAATATGATGAGATCTCAATCATCAATATCTATGGACCCAAAAAGAATGCACCTCAATTTATAAAAGAGACTCTAACTAACAGTAGCAACTTGATCTCCCCCAGTTCGATCATAGTCAGATATTTTAACACTCCTTTGGCAGTGTTGGATTAATGTTCTAATAAGAAGATTAGCAAATAAACCTTACATTTAAATTTAACTATTCAACTTCTGGACTTATCAGACATCTACAGAACATTTCATCCTAATAAAACTGTATACACATTTTTCTCATCAGTATATGGAACATACTACCAAATTGATCACATTTTAGGCCACAAATCTAAACTCAGCATATTTTAAAAAATAGAAATTATTCCATACATCTTCTTGGACCATCATGGAATAAAAATTGAACTCAGCAACAACAGGAATCTGAAAACTCATTCATACAAAAACATGAAAGCTAAATAATCTTATGCTGAATGATACATGGGTCAGAGACAAGATCAGAAGGAAATTACCAAATTTTTAGAACACAATGCTAATGAAGATACTAGTTATCAGAACTGCTGGGATACTGCAAATGCAGTCCTAGTATGGAAACTTATAGCATTGCAAGCCTTCTTCAAGAGAATGGAAAGAGAGGAATTTAACAACTTAATGGGAAATGTCAAGCATGAGGAAAAAGAAGAACATTCAAATCCCAAATGTAGCAGAAGAAAAGAAATAACCAATAATAGAGCAGAATTAAAGGAGATTGAAAACAGAGCAGAAATAAATGAGATGATAGAACAGCTCAACAAATCAAAAAGTTGTTTTTTTGAAAAAAATTAACAAAATTGATAAACTTTTACACAACCTAACAAATAAAAAAAGAATAGTCTCTAATCTCATCAATCAGAAAAGGTTAAGATGAAATAACAAAAGACCCTTTAGAAATTAAAAAAAAATCCTTAATGAATATTATTAAAAAAAATTATTCCCAAAAATAAGACAATCAAAAGGAAATTGAGCAATACTAATAAGCATGTTATCTCCCAAGCCTTAGCCAGAATGCAGTGGAAATTTTGAAAAGACCTATATCAAGCTCTGAAATAGCATGAACTGAAACAGGATCAAAATCTCCCTAAAAAGAAAAGCCCAGGACCAGATGGCTTCACGTTAGACTTCTACCAAACTTTTAAAGAGGAACTAGTACCTATATTACTCAACCTTTTCCAAAACATAGAAAAAGATGGACTACTAGCCAACACATTCTCTGAAGCTAACATCACACTGATACCCAAACCAGGAAAATACCCAACAAGAAAAGAAAATTATAGACCAATTTCACTAATGAATATTGATGCAAAAATATTCAACAAAATCCTAATAAACAGAATCCAGCAACACATCAAAAACTTATACACCACGACCAAGTGGGTTTTATCCCAGGATCTCAAGGATAGTTCAACATACTAAGTCTATAAAAGTAATTCATCACAGAAACAAATTAAAAAAAACAAAGACCATATGATTCTTTCAATTGAGCAGAAAAAGATTTTGATAATATCCAGCATCCCTTCATGATCAGAGCACTTAAGAAAATTGATATAGAAGGGACATTTCTTAAAATAATTGAGGCCATCTACAACAAACCCACAGCTTATGTTGTATTGAATGGAGTTAAGTTTAAATCATTTCCATTCAGATCAAGAACAAGGCAAAGTTACCCATTGTCTCCATTGCTCTTTAACTTTGTAATTGAAGATTTAGCCATCACAATCAGGGAAGAAAAAGTAATCAAAGGTATCCATATAGGGTCAGAAGAGATTAAAATTTCACTCTTTGTAGATGATATGATTGTATATGTAGAAGATACCAGGGATTCTACAACTAAAATCTTAGAAGTAATCAAGGAATACAGCAGTATCTCAGGTTACAAAATCAACACTTGTAAATCAGTAGCCTTCATATACACCAACATCATCCAAGCCAAAAAACAGTCAATGACTTTATCCCATTCACAGTAGTGCCAGATAAGTTGAAATATTTGTGAGTTTACCTAACAAAGGGCACACAAGATCTCTATAGAGAGAACTATGAAACTTTTAGAAAAGAAATAGGTGAAAATGTTAACAAATGGAAATGCTCATGGCTGGGAAGAATCAATATTGTTAAAATATCCATACTACCCAAAGCAATATATAATTTTAGTGTAATCCCCATTAAAGCTTCACTGTCATACTTTAAAGATCTAGAAAAATTAATAGTTCATTTTATAAAAATTCAGAAAAAACCTCAAATAGCAAAAACATTACTCAGGAACAGAAACAAAGTAGGAGGAATTAGGTTACCAGACCTCAAACTATACTATAAATTGATAGTAATCAAAAAGCATGGTATTTTCACAAAAACAGAGAGGTAGATGTATGGAACATAACAGAGAGCCAGGGGATGAATCCAGACACCTACTCATATCTGAAATTTGACAAACCAATTAAAAATATTGAGTGGGGAAAAGATTCCCTATTTAACAAATGGTGCTGGGTTAACTGGATGGTGTCCTGTAGAAGACTGAAACAAGACCCACACCTTTCACCATTAACTAAGATAGACTCCCACTGGATTAAAGGTTTAAACTTCATACATGAAACTATGAAAAAACTAGAAGAAAGTATAGGGAAAACACTTGAAGAAATCTGCTTGGGCTAAAATTTTATGAGGAGGACCCCTCAGGCAATTTAAGCAATGTCAAAAATACACTTTTGGGACCTGATCAAACTAAAATGTTTGTTCACAGCCAATAACACAGTAAATAAACCAGGTAGAGAGCCCTAAAAATGGATGAAGATATTTGCAGGTTTTGTCTCCACCAAAGATTTAATAACCAGAATCCACAGAGAACTCAAACATATTATTAGCAAGAAAAAAACAAGTGATCCCATCTCAGAGTTCTCAAGGGATTTGAAAAGAAGTTTTTCTAAAGAAGATAGGCACATGGCCTACAGATACATGAAAATATTCTCTCCATCCTTAATCATCAGAGAAATGCACATCAGAACTACTTTGAGGTACCCCTTAACCCCAGTAAATTAGCCCAAATCACAAAATCCCAAATCCTGAGATGTTGGCCTGGATGTGGAAAAAAGGAAACACTTCTACACTGCTGGTGGGAATGTGAATTAATTTCTTTCTTTTTTTTCTTTTTTTAGACAGAGCCTCAAGCTATTTCCCTAATTAGAGTGCTGTGGCATCACAGCTCACAGCAACTTCCATCTCCTGGGCTAAAGAGAGTCTCCTGAATCAGCCTCCCAAGAAACTGGGACCACAGGTGCCCACCACAATGCCTAGCCATTTTTTGGTTGCAGAAGTCATTGTTGTTTGGTGGACTCGTGCTGGAATCAAACCTACTACCTTAGGTGTACGTGGCCGGCACCTTAGCCATTTGAGTCCTAGGCGCCGAGCCAATTCCTTCCTTTTGGAAAGACATCTGGAGAACCCTGAGAGAACTAAAAATAGACCTACCATTTGATCCGGCAATTCCTTTATTAAGTATATATCCAGAAGTCCAAAAATCAAATTGAAAGAAAGATATTTGTATCAGAATGTTTATTGCAGCCCAATTCATAACTGCTAGGTCATGGAAGAAGCCTAAATGCAGACTAACTCACAAATGGATTAATAAATTGAGGTATATGTACTCCATGGAATACTATGCAGGCCTAAAGAATGATGGAGACTTACCTCCTTCATGTTTATATCAATGGAATTAGAAAATGTTATTCTCAGCAAAGTATCAAGAATGGAAGAAAAAGTATCCAATGTACACAGCCCTATTTTGAAACTAATTCATAGCTTTTATAGGAATGTCATAACCTAATTATAGCCTTACAGTATGTGAAGGGGTTGGGAGAGAAGAGGGGAGCAGGGTGTAGAGGGGGATGGAGGGTGATTGGTGGGGTCACCTCTATGGTTTATCTTACAAGGGTGCAACTGAATATTTCTAAGTATGAATGTCTTAACTCAATAACTAAGAGAATGACATGAAGGTTATGTTGACGAGTTTGATGAGAGTATTTCAAAATGTATATGAAAACAAAACACTGTACCCCATGATGGCATTAATGTACACAGTTATGCTATAATAAGTTTTTTAAAAAAGAGTATTTTCAAGAAGAGATTTGTTGGTGCCTGATGTTCTTAATGTGCTCAGTTATTGTAACACCTTTGAGATCACTTTAGTAAAGTGTTTTACCATTTTTTTCTGTGTATCAGTGGCTGCAGGTGCCCCATGGAATGTCCTGATAAGTGTTGGAATATTATGATGATAGTAACCACTGACATCTTTTAATGAACTTGTAGAAATATGGAAAAAATATTAGGACAGTGGTTCCTTTGTCTTAGTTAGCAACTAACCAAAGAAACCACATTTTGTTTCATCTCTGACTGAGGTAAGATTAAAGTTATCATACAGAAATTTAGTCCCTTTCCTATGATTATCAGGAAAGTATTAGGGTAAAGGTGCTGAGTTTATATTCATTAGCTTCCATAATAATATAATAGAATAATGTTAGGTAGGGAGGGTAATCTCTATTCTCTATAATGTGAATGTTCCTAGCTAAAGCACCATGAAACAAAATCATTATTTTTTAAATGATGAATTAACAGAAAACATTACATCTTAGATTAAAAGTTATATTGTCTTATACTCAAAATTGTGAATAGTTTTCTCTTTCCCTATATGACTCTCTTATTTTAATTTCAATGTGAAACTGTTTTATATATACTTTTAAAATTTTTTTGCTCAATTTTTAGGGAAAAATTTACATATTATTTTAGTAAAAAGTCACATTTTTTAAGTGTGCAATTGAATTGCATACAATATTCTTCAATGATCACCTCTGTATACTCCAAAACTTTATCTCTTAAAATGAAACACCAGAGAAATAATGAATTTAATTTTTACTGTGCATGCAAGCCGACTTAGGCAACAAAAAATCTGCTTTCTAAGTATAGTATATTCTGACTGTGGATGTTGCATATGGATGATATTTTAAGAGGTACCTGTTTTATATTGATTCTTTTAGCTAACACTTTGACATCTTCCAGTTTATAAGGTTTTTAAGATCATCCATTTTGTACAATGGGAAAGTAATTCCTTTCTTCTTTATTATTGTTGTGTACTATCAAATAACACATTTGTTTGCACTTTTATGGAAATAAAATCTTCAGATGATATGATTTTTTTACTTATACTTTTTTTGCACACAAGTGAGAGATAGTCTTGTTCCTTTTCTGCAGGAAGAATGTGGACTGAAGACTCCACTCTTTGCAAGAGAAAATATTCCCAGAAAAAGGGGATAATTTAAAAGTTACCTGAGTGAGTTGGAACATAGGAAATTCAGCTAGTTAACTTTAAACCAGCTGCCACTAAATTTATTATCTGAGAAAGTTTTCTAATTTTCCTGGAAGACTGACCCATAGGGAGATAAAGCTTACAAACATCTCTGCTGGTTCTGTGAACACTCTGAAGATAATAATGTCCACTGAAAATGCTGTGGCAAGGCTTTTCAAGATACAATAACTATGCCATTCCCTGCCTCAAAAAAAAGTCAAAGAATATACCCATTGTGGAGATTTGTATTTGGCTGGGTCCCAAATCAGAAAACAGCTTGAACTCTGAAATATGCATATCAGTGTTTAAATCCCTTAGCATAGAGTAAGACCCTCAGTATTGGTGATGAGAAGAAAATTTCTCTTGCCCACTGATTCTTCAGAGATTGACACAAGTGGAATTTTACTCCAAAGTAAACTAGTGGGATTAACATCTCCCTAAGAATGTGTGTGCAGGACCTCAGACAGCAGGCTACCCCCACACAAGGCTCAGGTTCTAGATTTCTCAAGGCTGCTCAGGCCCTTAAAGTTAATGATTATAGAAAAATTAAGAGCTTGTATGTTGTTTGTTCACAGAAAAATCTAGTAACTTTGTTCCCTTTCTCAGTTTACCCTTTGCGCTAATGCGCAAATATCTGTCAAAAAAAGCTTAGTGGAACTGACCCTTGGTGTCACTGACAGAGACCCCACAATAGGCTGGTGGTCCCATATGTTCCTATCTTTCAAAATTGTATTGTTTTTTCTTGTCTCTCTCATTGTTTTTAACTATTATTCTTCAGGCGTCACTGCCAGATCCATGTCTAAATGAAACCTACTTCTAGAGTGAGACTATAGCAATTTTCTAGTTTTGTAAGGAGGCAACTGGATGCCTGCACAGGCTTGTGACCAACCCTTCATTAAAATACTGAGCCAATTATATGGACTATTAGGACACATGCAATTAACTGGGACTTTACAAAGCACAGACTCAAGAACTCATATATAAGAATGTGGCCACTTCTCAGTGATAGCTCAGAACTTACAGAAGAGGAATGTGTCTGACAAGCTGTAGTCTAGAAATTTGCTCTCTCCTAAATAATCCTTGGGAAAGATTCTGAACATGATGGTTTAGAATTATACATGACCAAATCATCTTAGTCATAAAGATATATTCATAGATATATTCATTTGTGGTTATGAAATATGAATGAACTTGCTATATCTAAGTTTTAAAATCTAGGTATTTGCAGGTCTGGCCTATGAGCAGAGTAATACCTTGGATGTTGGAGAGAGGATAGCCTCTACATGTGGAAGGCATCATAAGTGTCCTTGTTGGACATTTTGAACACCAGTACAAAACATCATTCCCCTTGTCTCTATGCCACTGGATCTCTTGCTTTTACTTTCATCTCACTATAGTCCTCTGGCACTTTGTCTTTTCTGAAATACATTATATACGCCTTCTTGAGTATTCTTTCTCCTCTCCTTCACTTCCATTTCAGTGTACTAGCCCCATCTCATATCCAAACTGTTGTACTCCTCTCTTCATCCTAGATTAAGTTTCTTATAGAGCTAGTTCTGACTTTGCTAGTGCATGAGAACTGCACTCCTGCTGAAGTGAAACACGGGAGAGCACTTATTGGTTGTCAGTGTTTCCCCAGGGTAGCTAGATGAGCCAAGGGAGACTGGCAGGAGAGTCCAGATTTTCTTCTTCACAGGAAGACTTTAGTCTAATATTTTAAAGATCAATTAATGTTATAGTGTATATAAAAGCAGATATTTTTAATGTCAAAAATCTCTGTACCTAAGAATAATATAATGTCATCAATAAAGAACAAAAGGTTGACCTTCTGTGAACATATTTGGAAACCGTAGAAACCCTTCTCTTGCCAGATTGTATTGCATTTCCACCATTATGTAAAAAAGTAGAGGTGATAGTGGGCATCTTTGTATGGTTCCACCTCTAAATAGAAATGCTTTTGGTTTTACTTTATTCAGTATTTGTTGGTTTTGGGATTTCCATGATGTAAGTTTTCAAATTGTATATAAACCAACAGATTGTACTCCATAAATGTATTAATGTACACAGCTATGATTTAATGAAAAAAATCCCATCTAAGCCTATTTTTTTGAGAATTTTTAATCAAAATAGGTTATTAGAATTTGTCAAAGGCCTTTTCTGCATCTATTGAAAGGATCACATATGTTTTCATATTCTTGTACTTTTTTTTTCAATTATATTTATGGATTTGAGTATATTGAACCAGAACCATATACCTGCATACGTATTTTGATCCATATACTTTTTTCATGGGTCATTGAATTCTATTTTCTAGAAGTTTTGGGAGGATATTTGCATTGACATTTATTGATGATATTGTTCTGTAGTTTTATTTTTCTGTTTCATCTTTTCTTGGTTTCAGTATCAGGGTGATATTTACTTTGTAGAAAGAGATAAAAATGGTTCCTTCCTAATATTTGGGATGATTTTGAAATATAGGTAAAACTACTTAGTTGAAGGTTTGGCAGAACTCTGGTAAACTGCCTAGTATAGTACTATTATTTGTGTGGGTTTTTTAAATTATTAACTCATACCTATGCACATTAATAAATTTATGGGGCAAAATCTACTGGTTTTATATACAATTTGAAATATTTACAACAAATTGGTTACAGTAGACTTTACCAGACTTTTTTAGTTATTATGTTAAGACATTAATATTTCATGCCTAGTATATTTAACATGTATCTATGTAAAATGATTCCTAGGTGTGGTCCCACCAATTAATTTTTTTTCACTAATAATCCCTTCTCATTCTCCTTTTTCCCCTTCATCTTGGACTGTAGTATGGTTATAGCTTTCAAATGGAAGGGTGAGTGCTTATATATTGGTTTCATAGTAGAATTGAGTACATTGAATACTTTTTCTTCATTCTTGAGATACTTTGCTAAGAAGAATATTTTCCAGCTCCCTCCATGTAAACAGAAAGGAAGTAAAGTTATCATCTTTTCTATGGCATAATACTCCATAGAGTCTATATACCAAAATTTATTAATTTATTCATGGGTTGATGTGCACATGTCCTTCTTCCATGACTTAGCAATTATGAATTGGGCTGCTATAAATATATTGGTACAAATATCTTTGTTATAAAAAGATTTTCATTCTCTGCATATATTCCTAGTAGAGAAATTCTAGAATTGAAAGACAGGTCTATTTTTAGATCCTTAAGTGATCTCCAAACTTCTTTTTTTTTCATATTTAATGTTTTTTATTTTAAAATAATAATTGGAAGTTTATTTTTTGGTAGTTTTCTTTTTTTATTACATGATTGCTGTGTACATTAATGCAATCATGGGGTACAGTGTGGTGTTTTCATATACAATTTGAAATATTTTCTTCAAACTGGTTAACATAGCCTTTACGTTATTTTCTTAGTCATTGTGTTAAGTCGTTTATGGTCTACTTTTAGAAAGATTCACTTGTATCCTTGTAAGAAAAACCATAGAAGTGATTCCTCCAAACGCTCTTCTGCCACTCATCCCCCATCCCATCCCTCTAGTTCCTCCCCATATACTTAGGCTATAAGTAGGTTCATACTAGGTCTGTGTACCTTGTATACTTTTTCTTCCATTCTTGTGATACTTTGCTAAGAAGAACATTTTTTTTTTGCCATTTAACTTTTATTTGTTTTTTTAAATGCCATTTAATTTCTTAAGTAGTAGATATTACTTCTCTTCCCACCCCCCACCCTCAGGTTATGAATAGAGTTTTAAAAAACATTTAGCTTTATTTTGCTAAGAAGAACATTTTCCAGCTCCATCCATGTAAATATGAGTATGTAAACTCTCCATCTTTTTTTATGTCTGCATAGTATTTCATGGTGTACATATACCACAGTTTATTGATCCATTTGTGGATTGATTGGCACTTGGGCTTTTCCCATGACCTGGCAATTATAAATTGGGCTCCATTAAATATTCTGATACAAATATTTTTGTTGTAATATGTTTTCTGGTTTTCTGGATATATATCTAATAAAGGAATTGCAGGATCAAATAGCAGATGTATTTTAAGTTCTCTAAGTATTCTCCGCACATGTTTCCAAAAGGAGCATATTAATTTGCATTCCCATCAGCAGTGTTAGAAGTATTACCTTTTCTCCACATCCATGCCAGCATCTCTGCTTTTGGGATTTTGTGATATAGGCTAATCTTACTGGAGTTAGGTGATATCTCAAAGTAGTTTTGATTTTCATTTCTCTGATGATTAAGGATGGTGAGCATTTTTCATATATGTAGGCCATGTACCTATCTTCTTTAGATAAATTTCTCTTCAAGTCCTGTGCCCACCCTGAGATGGCATCACTCATTCTTTTCTTGCTATTGTGTAAGATTAACATAATGTAAGAAAGGAGAGAACTAGAATTTCAAAAAAAATTCAAAAGATATCTCAAGAAATTTTTCAAAAAATGTCTCAAGAATTCAATGATTTCAAAGATAAAATGACAAAAATTTTTGAAACATTGAGGCAAGAGTTTCAGCCCTCAAATATCTGAGAAAATACTGTAGGATCCTTCAGTAAGAGAATGGAATAGGCTGAAGAAAGGATGTTTGACACACTTCTTTCTGAAAAGGATGTATCAGTTTGCATTCCCTTCAGCATTGCAGAAGTTTTCCCTATTATCTGTATCTATTCCACATCTATTTTTGGGGAATTTTTTTATGTGGGCTTACTGGACTTGGATGATATTTCAAAGTGGTTTTGATATGCATTTCTCTGATGATTAAGGATAATTTTTTATGTGTCTATAGGCCATGAACCTCTCTACTTCAGAGAACTTTCTCTTCAAGAATCTTGCCCACAATTAGATGGGATTACTTGTTATTTTCTTGCTAATATGTTTGCTGTCTCTGTGGATTCTGTCTCTCAAACCTTTGTCAGAGACATAAACTGTGAATATTTTCTCCCATTTTGAGGGCAATCTGCTTGCTTTACTTCCTGTTTTTTTGGTTGTATAGGCTTTGTAAAGGCTTTTAGTTTGATCATGTCCCAGTAATATATTTTTGGTGTTTATTCAATTTGTAAGGAATTCCACTATGTTTTTCAGTTTTCTGAGGGATGCAAATTTGTTCAATTTGTCAAAATCTTTGGTTATTTTATCTTTGAATTCATTGAATTCTTGAGACAACATTTGAATTTCTTCTTCAACTTGTATTTCCAACTTAACTTTAATTCTGTTAATCTTATTTATCATTCATGTTCTGGACTCAATTTCTGACATCTGAATTGAGAACTTCTCTTGTGTCTTCTTTGTGCTACCTTGAAGGAGTTGATCTACTCATGTTCCCAGACTTTTTCTGCTGATTGGACCCCATGTTTATTCTTTACTGTTTGATTAGGGAGGATGGTAAGGTGAAATTGAATTGAGGGCACTTGGATTTTACCAGCCCTTTGCCAGAAAACTGGGACTGGTGACTGTAGCTTTTCCCATATGTTTTTGTAAAGGTCTCATTCAGTACTAATGCCTGAGACTCTGGAGGCCCTCATGGTATGATGGGGCTATGTGCCTCTTTCCTGTATTCAGCTAGACTCTGACCAATTCTAGCAAGTCAGTGACTTTGGGTTGAAATTTCAGCTGAAGGTGTATAATAGCAACTAAGACACACTGCCCAACATAAACAACAAATGGAATAAATGAATCAAACCCTCCCACTGGAATAACACCAGGGTTCTCAGTGATGGGACCAGATCTAAAATTCTAAACCATATAGTCCAGTTAGCACAAATGGAGCTCAAGTGAAGAGAATTCCAAAGGTCTCCAGCAATGGCACATCAGGGGGCCACTGGCAGGTTAAGTGTGGCTCACTCTTGTGCTCTGTGGAGTCAGTAAGGCCCATTCAGCAAAATAATTTTTCTAGGGGGATCTGGTACCTCTTTGCCTACATTGCACCTCTGCCACACTCAATCCTGAAAACTCCAAAGGACTGTGGCCCTGATCTCTCTAATGCTCAAGAACCCTAGGGATTTGTACATGAGTCAAAGGAGAGTCAATGACTCTCTGAAAAGGCCATCTCACTGTGTGACATGCAGGTGGGTGAATTTCAGGCTTAACTCCCTCCAGCGTTCACAAAAAAACTGATGAGTTTCACATATCTACCTGTACCCAGGCAAGTGTTTAATGTGGCAGTGTGTGGTTCTCTCCATCAGAGACAACACTACTGCTTTCTCCACTCTCCACATCTGGAACCTCTATAAGATCAGGTTCCCTTCATGTTCCATACAATTAGGAAGGTGTTGCTCCCAAATTCAATCCCATCAGGATGATCTGTGAAGCTGCCACAAAAGTCAGAGGAGCACCCACTACTCCCTGGTAGTGCTGCCAGTTTGCCCACTGTCACTCCAAGACTTTTTTTTTGAAATATTTTTCATTGTCACTGCCATTTACATTATTAAAATTCATCTGTTCAAGATTTCTGATTTTGAGGAGGTGGAGCATAAGGGTAGATTGGAAAGACTCTTAGCTGAGCTCTCCCAGAACAATAGATATGAGTGAATGAGCAATATCACACCCAGTGTGGAATATCAGGATGGAGTGGAAGTTTGGGGTGTGCAGAGAGGTGGTATATTACTAGGTATGGAGCATTAACTGGAACTGTGAAGACTTCCAGGGAAGTTTCTGAAAACCGATAGGGTGGGAGCAGCCAGCACCCACACATAGGTCCCAGATAAGCCTATTGCAGTTTTCAGTACTTAGGAGAAGTTAGGTATTGAGTGGAAATATGGGTGAAGTGTGGATTCCTGAGCAGAATTTGGTGGCCAAAGTGGGCTGGTATATCTTAGAGCAAATTCGCCACAGTTTAGCAGTGATTGAGACAGCCATATGGGGAACATTCTCAGACAGAAGGTGGTCATTGTCAAAAAATTCACCAGACAATTGTGAGAAAGCCTCTCACTGTACCTAAGGTGAGATTGTCTGAGTTCCACCTGAGGGAGTTTTCCTACATTTGGGACAAACCAACAATTTAACTTGTTCCACAGTATCTGTGGGGAACTGCCTCTAAAGATTTTGTGAGAACTGTGTAATCACAGATATGTGGGGCTTAATCCCTAGCAGGTAAATGGGTAATTACCAAGAACAATCTGGCTGGGCTACAGATATAAAACTGGGAACCATAGATAGGTTAACAGCTGTGTTGTTTCTCCCCCAAATTCATAACACCACATGATTTAGACAGCATAGGGCAACATCAATATATTCCTACTAAATTTAGATCCCTACAGAATATATATATCAACACTGTGGAACTTGGGTTTTGATCAACAAATTCTGAGTGAGTTTACTTTGGGGGTAAAGCATTGTGTTCTCATTTTGGAGGATCAGTCTGACAATATCTTGAAGATCTGGTTTAGATATGGCAAGTTTCTTCAACATTCTACATCATAAATGAAACTCATTTTAGCTGGATACAGAATTCTGGGTTGAAAGTTGTTTTGTTTTAGGAGACTGAAGTTTGATGACCATTCTACTCCAACTTAAAAATTTTCAACAGAAAAATCTGAAGTCATCCTAATATTCTTCCCTTTTTAGGTTATGATTTTTTAACTCCTGGCTGCTCGCAGGATCCTCTCATTTTAAAATTGATGAAGTTAACTACAGTGTGTCCAGGGGAATGCTTTATTTGTATTGAGTCATTCTGGGTCTCTGAAACTGTCTGCTATGTGAATTGCAGAATATCTTGCTATATTTATCAATTGTTCTTTTAAAGTCTCTTGGAGAAGAGCATCTGTGCCTTTCATATCAGTCTCATCACCTTCAGAAATTTCAACAAGGTAAATGTTTTCTAGCTGTCTTTATGGGAGATCTGAATCAACTGGAAAATGAAGAACACTCCATCTCCAAATCCAGTTAAGGAAAAGAAATTACCAAAATTAGAGCTGAATTAAATGAAATAAAAAATAGAAGAATTATTCAAAAGATCAGTGAATTAAAAAGTTGGTTTTGGGGTTGCACCTGTGGCTCAAATGTGTAGGGTATCAGTCCCATATGCTGGAGATGGCAGGTTCAAACACTGTCCTGTCCCCTCCAAAAAAAATAAGAAAAGTTCAACACTATAGATAAACCATCGGATAGCCTAACTAGAAATAGAAAATTAAAATACTTAATTTCATCAATCAGAAATGATAAAGTCAAAAATACAATGGACATCTCAGAAATTCAAAAATTTCTAATGAATAATACACAAAATCTTATTCTTAGAAATATGAAGATATAAAAGCAATTGACCAATAGTGAAGCCATGCCATCTTTCTAGAATTATCTAGAAGGAAATAGAAATGTTGGAACTATAGAAGTACTGAAATAGCATCAACTATACAAAATCTTCCAAAAAAGAAGAGTATGGAACCAGATAGTTTCACTTTGGAATTCTAAAAAACCTATAAAAAGGAACTACTACCTATATTACATAACCTTTTCCAAAACATAAAACTGTAAGGAATGCTTCCCAACACATTCTATGAAGCAAATATGACCCTGATCCTCAAACCAGGAAGAAACCCAATAAAAAAAGAGAATTATAGTACAATATCTTTAGAGACTATAGATGCAAACGTATTCAATAAGATCCTGGCAAATAGAATCCAGCATCACATCAAAGAAATTATACACCATAACCAAGCTGATTTTATCCCAGGGTCTCAAGGTTGGTTCAATATATGTAAATCTATAAATATAATACATCAAATAAACACAATAAAAAACAAAGATCATATGATGCTCTCAATTGATGTAGAAATAGCTTTTAATAATATCCAGTATCCTTGTATGATCAGAACACTTAAAAAATACATATAGAAATGACATTCCTTAAACTGATAGATACCATCTAGAACAGACCGATAGCCAATATTATATTGAATGGAGTTAAATTTAAATCATTTCCACTCATATTAAGAACCAGGCAAGGTTGCCCATTGCTTCCATTGTTTTTTAACATTATAGTGGATATCTTGTTCTTAGCCATCACAATCAGTCCATAAAATCTGATCAAGGGTATCCAAATGTGAACAGAGGATCAAACTTTCACTATTCACAGATGATTTGATTGTATATATGGAAAACCCGAGGAATTCAACTACAAAAACTGAGAGGTAACCAAGAAATACAGCACAATATCAGGACAAAAATCAATGCTCACAAACATACATGTTTTATTTATGCTGACAACAGTCAACATGAAAATATATTCAAGGACTCTATTCCTTTTACAGTGGAGCCAAAGAAGATGAAATATTTGGAAGTTTACTTAACAAACAATATCAAAGATCTCTATAAAGAGAACTATGGAACTCTGAGAAAAGAAAGAGCTGAAAATGTCAACAAATCGAAAAACATACTAGTCTAATGACTAGGAGGAATCAACATTATTAAAATGTCAATATTACCCAACACAATACATATTTTTAGCATGATCTCTATTAAAACACCACTGTCATACTTAAAGACTTGGAAAAAATAATACTTTTTTTTATATGGAATCAGAAAATACCTTGAATAACCAAGACATTACTCAGAAATAAAAACAAATCTGGAGGAATCACTGTACCAGACTTCAGACTATACTATAAATCTATAGTGATCAAAATAACATGGTACTGGCTGAATAAAACAGAAAGTTAGATGTATAGAATGGAAGAGAGAACCAAGGGATAAACCGAGCTACTTACTGTCATTTGATCTTCCATAATCCAATTAAGAACATTCAATGTGGAAAAGACTCCCTATTTAACAAATGGTGCTGGATGAACTGATTGGCTACGTGTAGAAGACTGAAACTATACCCAGATCTTTCACTATTAAGAAAGATGGATTCTCACTAGATAAAAAATTAATCTTTTTAAATTTTTTGTTAAATCATAGCTGTGTACATTAATGCAATTAAGGGGTTCAATGTTCCAGTTTTATATACAATTATAAATACTATCATGAAACTGGTTATCGTAGCCTTCACCACATTTTCTTAGTTATTGTGTTAAGACATTTACATTTTACTTATTTATTATTGAATGGTAACTATGTACATTAATGCATTTCTGGGGTACAGTGTGCTGTTTTCATATACAATTTGAAACATTTCATCAAACTGGTTAACATAGCCTTCGTGTCATTTACCCAGTTACTGTGCAAGACATTTACATTTTAACACAAATATTCTCTTGTTCTGCTAAAATATGGTCATGAAGATTGTGATTATAAAGAACCACTTGATTCTTTTCCTGAGTGTATTCTTTGGTTTATTAGAGATCATTTGATGAAATAAGACTGCTTTTATTTTAACTCAAGAGTCTGAATATTTCTGTTGAATATTTATTGCTAATCCAATATTTTTATTAATTTATTTCAAGGTTATAGATTGATTGTGAAGTATGAATTGATGAGCTTCCACTCCTTAGAAGGGAAGCAGAGTGTACCACAAAATGTACTCATATGTGGGATTCTCCCTGGGATATACTATTTTAGGCCCTTCCAGATGGACTCTCCATCTAAAATTTCTCTAGTTAACTTTTGAAAACATCTTTGTGAGATCCAATCAATGATCTATCATAGACAAAGAAGGGGTGATAAAAAATATTAACAAATATATGCCCCCTATAGTTCAATGGTTTAAGCAATCATAAGGCTAAGGAGTCACTTTAGACATAGATATATCTTTTGGATGTGAAAATAGAATACATTCTATTTGAAGGTTTATACTACCATTTTAAGTCAAAACCAGGGTATTGTTTGTTTTTTGTTTTGAGACAAAATTTTCCTCTGTTACCCTGAGTATATTTTAATGTGGTCATAGATAACAGCAACCTCAAAGCCCTGGGATTCTGTAATCCTCTTCCTCAGCTTCCTGAGTGGTAGAGACTACAGGCATGCAGCACCACCTCCAGCTATTTTTTCTAGTTCTTGTTCTGGCTGTCTTGAGCTCAAGCAATCCACTCAATTCAGCCCCCAAAAGAGACTACATAGTTTTTGGATGATAAACATAGCAGCAAAACAAGTTAATGGAAAAGTAATATCTTGAGAGTTGTCATACTAGAAAAATAGAAGTTTCCAAAGAGCAAATATAATGCACATTATGTGAAACCTCATGTTATTTGCTTATTTTATTGTACTATTGAATAAGCAACTGTAGGTCCTCTAAGGTCTCACAACCCACTTGTCTTTCAGAGGGTAATGAACCCTGGGGACTCTAATAAAAATGCCTCATGTGAAGAATGAGGCACATTGTCAATAGCACCTTAAGTAGAGCAAGGTGTGACTTTAGTTGACTTTCAGAATCAAGATTTTTCCAGGTTTCAGTAAAACCTTATTTCCTGGTTTTATAGAATGAAGGAATTCACTCACTGGATATTGGAACCTGTTGGAAGAAAATTTAGAAACACTAGTTAAAATACTAATTTTTTAAAAATTTAAACAAGCTTTCATCTCTTGGGGTAGACAATTATTGGATAAGCCTTGATGATAATTCACAGGGACTGAGTTCCAAGTTATTTTTAGTAGGGTTAAGAATAAACCTTTGTCTTAAATTTATTTTTTGTTATTGTTTTTTATTTGAGACAATGTCTCATTCTGTCACCCTGGAGTTGAGTGTTGTGGCACAGTTCACAGTAACTTCAAGCTTCTGTACTAAGTGTTCCTTATACTTCAAGCTTCCATAGTTGTTGGGACTAAACACAACCATCATAATATGTGGCTATTTTATCATTTTTAAGGGAGATGGGTCTGTCTCTTTCTCAGGCTGGTCTCACACCTATGAGGTTAAGCAATACACTTGTCTTGGCCTCCCATAGTGCTAGTTTTATATGGTTGAGCTACTGTGTCTGACCTGAAATTGATTTCTTTACAAATTTTGTCAAGAGTTGTTTTTAAGATACTATTTATTCACTCATTTTTTTTTTGTCTGAATAAGGAATGAAGTTTCCAATCCTTTTTTTTTTTTTTTTAATTTTTTTTTTCTGGGGAAGGGGATTTTGGCAATAACCATTGTGCTATTATAATTTTGTAAAGTTGATGGAAATTCAAACATAGGAATAATTTTTTTCAAGAGATTGAGTGATTTCTAATGCCAATTTAGTCCTCCTGGTGTAAAATTCAAATTATATGGAAAAGGGTGAACAAATAATAATGAATAATAAAAATTTTCAGGGACAGATGACATCATGGTAAAATCTACCTGCCAGTCTGCCCCTTTGAATTTCGTTATCTACTGTGTTTCTTCTTTTAGAAATGACTATATAGGGAAGTTTTGGATCATAATTTGAATAGTTGTTTGTTATTGGGGGCCAGACCTATGAGGCTATATCCACTGTAAGGTTGCATTTCATCTAAAATGTGTATTTTGATAAATCTGCTCCTGTCCTGGTGTGAAAAGAGTTTTGGGAAGAATCATTTCCACATGAATGAAGTATTTTTAACTATAATATTTGAAGACATTCATTCTTTAGCTCATTTTACAATATTTGAGAACATATTTGTTTAATTTAAAAGAAGGAATTCAAATTAATTGGCAAAATATTTTCCAGGGTGCCATTTCTTTGTCATTAGATATGCCAAAGTTTTTTTTATTTTTTTATTTTTGTAACATTAGTATTTGTTTTCAGATGTCCTTAGTGGTGTATAAAGCCCAATTTCTTGGGCAATAAAACTACCCTTAGTATTTCAAGAATCTGAGACATGTATGTGTGTATTTATTTTTATTTTTATTTTTAGGTATGTGACATCCTTGGTCTTTCCAAATAAGAACTTTTTATGAAAAAGTTCTACCATAAAATCTTATTTAAAATCTGTATAAATATTGGTGTTTGTTTAGCAGTGATATAGCAGTCTGTTTAAAGGACTCCATTGAATTTTGGCATATATTCTAGCAAGTAGGTCTTGTTACTAAATTATTATTGGTTGGCAAACACAACATACCCAATTTAAGTTATCAATTCTTTATTAAGCAATTTTTTATCTATGAAGAACCTTTAGTTTGGGTTTCACAGGGAATAATAAATTAACTTTAGTTTCCTAGAATACACTTTTTGATAATTTAAACAGAATTATTTTTATTTATTTATTTATCATTAAATCATAGATATGTACATTATTACTCTCATGGGATACAGTGTGTTGTTTCTATATATAATTTGAAATTTTTTGTTCTGAGCTTCCTCTGCCTTCTCCCGTTCATCACCTTACAGGAAAGTTCCTGCTTCCTCCACTTCCTCCCATTTCCCCACTCTGTGGCAAGCTGTTACCTCCACCTCCTTCCTCTCCTTCCCTGGGTAAACTCCTGCCCTCTCCTATTCCTCCATGCCTCCGCTCTATGGGCTTTTCCCAGCCATGTTCCCATGCTCTCCAGAATTCAAAGAGGCACAGAAAGTCCAAAGTTGCACTACCACTAGGTTCCCGGTAGGTGAAAAAGTAGTAGAAAACTCAATGGGCCATGACTGATTACTGTTATACAAGAGCAGAAAACCCACACAGACAGAAGACTTCAGGCACCAGTTGATTAGAGAAAGCGGCTTTATTCCAGCAGGGAAGTAACCCGAACACCAATGTGTCTCCAAAAATGAGCCCTTTTACTCAATCTCTTGCCTCTCTTTTATCTGCTTTTCAGGATCAGTACACATGACGGTCATAAAACAGAGAGAAACATGAAATCATCCTCAAGGGGGAAGGTCTGACTCACCTATGTCCTTGAGACAAGTCTGATGACCTGCCCTCAAAGGTGACTGAAGTCCAGAGAAGTTACTAGGGTACAAGCTATGCCCCGTGTATGTCAAGGAAGAAACACAGACAACAGAAACACCTTCCGCTTGTCTGAGTCCTACACAGGGTGGCTACTACAGATTCATTTAGTTCAGCTTTTACTTTCTTGCTTCAATCCCCTTTGAAACTTATAACAACTTGTTATGGAGTCTCACCAACATCCTCATCAACTTGTGAAATAGTTATCTGATGGTGCATATAATATGCTCCACCTGGACCTTTTTTGAGACACAATCAGATTCACAGACAAATTCAGCATCTGGAGTAATACTGGCAATAAGCACGGGAGGAGAAGGCAAGTACTCAATAACAATAAGACTCTCATTATAAGAGTCTTAAAACCTCCAAAAGGAGAGAACCATCCTCCAAAGATGGATTTTAGATCACATCCATGCTACATCTGTACTGGCACATGAGCCAATTTGAAAATTTCTTTAGCTATATTTTCCACTATTAGACCTTGATCATCTATTTTCAGACAACAGTTTGTCAGATTGAACTTTCTACATACTTCTCCTTCTGCTGCAAAGTAAAAAATCCAAAGCTAATCTGTTTTGTACAATTTTTTTTACATTAGCATCCTGAATATTTGCACAAAATAAAGTTCACTTGGCTCTCATGAGTCCAATAAAGAACAGTCCTATGACGATGTATATCCTCATGCTTCAGCCATGCATGGACAAGTCAGCGCCCAGTGTATGACTAGAGCAGGGCTTGACATTCTCCATAACACCAGCTTAAGGGAATTTTCAGTATATGAGGTTGCTTCCCAAAGTGCAGGAGTTATTGAGGTGCAGATCCCATGTTGTGGGAACTCAGGATCAGCTGCTGTTGTCACTCCTACTCATCTGGCTCCTCTTAAGTGGTGACAGATCCTCCTCCATTTCTGTCGCAGACTTCACTCTACTGTAATGGATCCAGCAGGAATTTCTGCTACACTTAAAGCTGTAGGTGTGGTCAGGATAATGTTTTAAGGGCCTTTCCACTTGTCTTCAGGGGAGACATGATCCAATCTTTGACTCACACTGAAGCTCCTGGAGAAAAAGGGTGGACAGGGGAAAAGAAACTAACAGGACACCTCTCATTCATTCATTTCGACACTGCCTCTGTTACCTTTCCCAGTGCCTACAACTGCTTCTGTAATTCTACCTCTCCCAACTCCCAGTAGGATCCTGGCCAACTCCTTAGTAAGGGGGGTAGCCTATGATATAAGATCTTATACTGTGAGAATCTTGGCCTCTTAGTAGGGATATACCTAATCTTAAATAACACAAAGGGCAGGGCGCTTACCCACCGTAAGTTTGTCTCCTGGCATACTTTTCCTAAACTTGCTTTTATAGCTCCATGTATGTGTTCCACCTTTCCTGAGCCTGGTGGTTGTAAGGCACCCTGTGCCTTGTGGTTGTTAGGCTCCATGGAGTTTCCTGGTAATTCCAAGGATGTTAGCTGTCTGAATCAATTTGGAGATGAAGGCTGGCCCATTGTCTGAACCAAACCTCAGCAGGAGCCCAAAGCATGGTATAATGTCTCTCAAGAGTGCCTGGGTGACTTCTTGCACTTTCTCAGTGTGGGTAGAATATGCTTTTACCCATCCAGAATAGATGCACACCATTACCAGCAAGTAATTGTTCCCTCTACTTCTGAGTATTTCAGTGAAGACTATCTGAAAGCACTCAAAGGGTGTTGCTTCATATGACTGGATTCCTGGAGGTACCATTGGTCCTTGGGGGGAATTGAACTGGCTGCAAGTGACACATCACTGATGGATGGTTTTTGCCAGGGCTTGCGCCATCACATAACTGCTTCCATTAACACACAAATCTCAGTCTGCATCTGTTCAAGTCTCACAAGTCAGGTCTGCTAGAGTTCACATTATCTATGAATTCCACACAGTCATGCTCATTCTCTCTTCCATTGGCTAGAAGTAGCTAGGTCCAAGATTTTCTTACATTAGAGAGTCAAAAAATGTTCTTTAGTGTCCATTAAAGTGACCACAGAGTGGGGTACTTTTACTCTGAGATCCTGCTCTAAAGTCAGCTAACTGGCTTCTTGCACAAGGAGAGCAGTAGCAGCTAGAGCCTGTAAGCAGGTGGCCATCCTTTTGCCACTCCATCTAACTGCTTGTAGAGGTGGGCTACAGGCCTTGGAAAGGACCCAAACAGATGGGTTAACACACCCATAGCCATTTTATCACTCTCTGAGACATACAGAGCTAAGAAATTTGTTAAATCTGGCAGTTCCAGTGAAGGGGCAGTCATTAGCCTCATCTTTAGCTGGGAGAGGTCATATTCTTGTTCTCTTCCCCACTCTAAGGGCTTTCCTTCTTCTCATTAGTTGCTGCAAGGACAGGTCTAGCCAAGATGTCAAAATTGGGGATTCAAAGATGATAGAAGCTGACTATGCCTAGGAATTCCCAAACTTGCTTTCAGCTTGTGGAGGTGGAGTGGCAACTAATGACTTCCCAGCTCTTCATATCTAGATTTCTTCCTCCCTACTGGATAATAAATCCTAAAGTATTTGCCACTGACAGATATGGGCCTTACACTTAGAAACTTTATAGCCATATACCTCTAGATGTTGCAATGGGCAGTCTGTACCTTGAGCACAGCCTTGGGGCATTATCTTTTGCCCATACTCACGGCCACTGTTGGGCTAGTTCAGGCCTCAGTTTTTCTCTTGGTCAAGTTACAAACAACCTCCACTCCTCCTCACCAGGCATGGTCAAGGCTAACAACAGAACTGGTTTGAGCAGTTGTAGCTGCATATTTCATTTTGGCCCCTTATGGAATACTTCCAAGGGAGACAAAAGGCTTGTTCAGGAGTGGCTCCAGTTCCTCTTATGATGTTAATCCTCTGGTCTGAGAGAGGGGCTACTGGCTGGTTGACTACCAAGTGTTCAGCCCAATATGAATTAGAATGTCCTTTGCCCCCAATCCTTACTCAGACCATGGACTATTGGGGGACTCCCCAGGGGTAGCTTCAGTCCTCTTCAGTCTAGCAGAGCCTCTTCCACTAAGTTATAGAGAGCTCCCTGCTCTTACACTTCTGTGGCCTCTGTCCCAGGATTTTTCACACTTCCTTCCCTCTGAAGACACTCATTCTTCCAGTGCCCTGTCTCTCAGCCACTTGCACACTGATTACTTCACAAAGGGGGGTGGTGCTTTTACCTTAGACCCCTAATTCCTTGCATTCCTTGACCTTTTCCTCTTTTAAAGGGAGTAGGTGCTCCCCTCATGCCTTTCAGAGCAGCAGCCCTTCGCTTCATGCACCTGTCTTCTTTCTACAGCTTACTGATTTCCGATTCACAAAGACCTTTTGTGCTATTTTGAGGAGTTGTGAGGTGTTTGGACCTCAAAAATCCTCCTCCTTCTGCAGTTTCACCATATATCCTCAGCACTTTGTCCAACTAGGGCCATATTAATCATCCTATAATTCTCAGGGCTAACAGGGTCAAAGGGAATGTATACCCAAAATGCTTCACATAACCTTTCATAAAACTGGCTTAGACTCTCAGTGTTTCCTTAGAGGACCTATATACTTGACCAAATTGGTAAATTTTCTGTGTCCCTTTCTCAACTTCTGCAACAATTCCTCTCGGTCCTGGATTTGCCAATATATTCAGCACCACTACTCTAGGTTGGGTGGAAAGAACTATCCCCTCCTATCTCTGTGAGATCTGCCCTCTCAACCAAGGTGGTGGGTTCACTGGTGGCTGTAGCCAGGTATCTATGTACAAAAACTGCTTAGAGTGACTCCCCTTTCCAGTAACTCTGTGCCAAACCTGAGATACTAGGAATTCCCCCTGACTGCCATCCACTCTGAAGTGTGTGTGTGGGGGTCATTCCTACCCACAAAGACTCTTTAGCTTTCCTGGCATCATAGTCACCTACTAATTACTTCTTAAAGAGCTTCAACTTGGTAGTCAGTGGGGTGGACTTCCCTTGCCTGTTCCTCATTTCCACCCATGATACACACTTTTCCACCCATGTTACACACTTTCTCCCAAGATACATACTCACACCACACTCTTTGGCCAGTCTCTTAGTCATATTTAACAGTTCACTTTACTAAAACACTTATGACTCATTTTATGAATTGACAGTACAGATAAAGCTGGGCGCTAATACAGGTGGGGGATAGATTTTTTTTTTCCTTTGAATTATTTTTCATTCTTTCCAATTTATCTTTTTCTTAAAGACAAATTACAGTAGAACCAACTCAGTTACCAAAATTAGCTGTACCTTCAGTATACTGATCATTTGCATAAAGTGCATTAAAAGTTATTATTAATCATCTAGACTGTTTGGCTTTGCTGGAAACTTTTATAAGGAATTTTTAGGCCGGACTTTCTCAAAAGCCTTTCATGAGACCAGGTTTCATCTGTGCCATAAGATACCTGTATGCAGGTACATTGTATGGGTACATTGCTCTTCTTTTGAGGTCTCCAAGCACCTTTCAATTTCCAGACCCGTCAGCAAGCGACCTTCGTTACTTACCACAAATCAGGAAAGGTTACTGATGGGTATCTGGCTAGTTTTCCAAAGGGCTTTCTTTATTGGCCTTATAAAGTCAATCTTAATTCTTTAATGTAGTCTGGACACCTCTGGAAATGCTATTTCAGCCAAAGCCTTGGTAAAATACCACTGTCTCCATCATGCCCTATAGAACAAAACAGATTCTTATTGAACTTATGCAAATAACTGTATTGTCAGAGATTAAGAATACTTAAAAATGGCGTTCAAATTCCAGAGAAATCAAGGAGAGAGAAAAATACAAGTTTCAAACTCTGCTCATAAGTACATACATTGCTTGAAAAGCTACAAATAGCTCAAAAGGCAGAGAATTATTTTCTTGACTTCTGGAAAACAGAACACAGAAAGAACCAATAATATTTCAAACAAAAAGCCACAACAAACTAGCCTAGTTCCACATAACTGATTTCTGTTCTGTTTGAAGTTAGGTTAGCAATACCCATAGACATGTTAACTTTCCTATGAAAGTTCTAAAAATCTGCTTTTAGCCCTAAGGTATTCAATTCCAAAGACATCAGAAATTTGAATTCGAGAGAATTCATCAGCCTCTCTTAATATTTCTTTTTTTTTTTTTTTTGAGACAGAGCCTCAAGCTGTCCCCCTGGGTAGAGTGCCATGGCATTATAGCTCACAGCAACCTCCAACTCCTGGGCTCAAGCGAGTCTCTTGCCTCCGCCTCCCAAGTAGTTGGGACCACAGGCGCCCTCCACAATGCCTGGCTATTTTTTGGTTGCAGCCGTCATTGTTGTTTGGCAGGTCCGGGCTGAGGATTCGAACCCGCCACCTTATTTGTACGTGGCTGGCGCCTTAGCCGGTTGAGCTATAGGCGCTGAGCCTTCTTTTTCTTTTTTTAGATGAATTAAAATTATTACTGACAATATATGTTAGAACAGACCAATGCTTTACAATATTGGAACACATATATATATAACCATAACTCATACAAAATTAACCACCATTTTATATTTGATAATGTTTCCTATACATTTTTAATAAATCAAATGAGTTCAATTTTTTTTTTATGCCGTTCAGTGGTCTTAATATTTCAAAAAGACAAAATTTAGAGTTGTGCTTTTTGTTTTCTGGACTGAGTTCAAACCTGCCTCCCTCAGTGCATGTGGCCGGGGCTGCAGCCACTGCACTATGGGTGCCAAACCTAAATTTAGACTTTTGATTTTGGAAGGTTTGTCAAATAGCAAAAGGCCTAAAACATTGGTTCAAATAAGATTACATGCTGAAAGATTTTTTTTTTTTTTTTTT
>CAUYTI010069615.1:0-10537 GCA_963575145.1 Galago senegalensis | reverse complement strand
AATATATTTATTTCCCCTTCATTTCTTAAGGATATTTTTACTGGATATAAAATTCTGGGTTAACAGTTCTTTTCTTTCAATATCTAAATAATTTTCGGCCACTTCATTCCAACCTCCATGGCTTCTTTTTTTTTTTTTTTTCTTTTTTTTTCTTTTTTGAGACAGAGCCTCAAGCTGTCCCCCTGGGTAGAGTGCCGTGGCATTACAGCTCACAGCACCCTCCAACTCCTGGACTCAAGCGAGTCTCCTGCCTCCGCCTCCCAAGTAGCTGGGACCACAGGCGCCCGCCACAACGCCTGGCTATTTTTTGGTTGCAGCCGTCATTGTTGTTTGGCGGGTCTTGGCTGGGTATTCAAACCTGCAACCTTAGGTGTAGGTGGCTGATGCCTTAGCCGGTTGAGCTATAGGTGCCGAGCTGAGCCCCTAATTCTTAATAAAACTAGAAAGCCACTGGTTGCTGGAAGAATGACTGGACTCTCACTTTGGGATTCATCTGTAAAATGGCACAAGATTTGTCCTCAGGAGGCACATAGAAAACAGATTTAAAAGATACTTTGAAAGGCTGCTCAATACATTGTATTGTTAGTATTTCTGCTTCAAAAAGCAGCTTCATTTGCAAAAAAGACTCCCTACTGAGTTTTTTCTCTCCAGTAGGACAATCAAAATCCTGCTTGAAGCCCTGGGCTTCAGTGTTTCACAACTCTCTCAGTAAGCCAGGTGCATTTATAATCTTGCTATTTTGACCAAGCTGTTTGTTGTTTTCCAAGTACAAAAGCCACAGAAGTCCTGGGAACACTTTTGCTGGCTTTTCCACCTCCTATCACTCCACCCTCTCCCTGCCACCCTGACCCAAGCTCCCCATGTCACTTCCACTACCCACAGTAGAAGTTAACAAAGGGCTGCGAAGGCGCCCCAAGCAGAGCAGTGCAGGCAAGCAGGCTGGCCTCCAAAGGTTCCCATCCTGAGTTCTGGGGTTCTTAGAATCACACCCCCACCCCAAGATCTGGTTTAACTTCCCAAACCCGACTGGGGCCACTTGCCAGACCGAGGCCCTGGGAACGGTGCACAGGACAGGAACCGCCTGAACAGGGAGGGGCAGGTGGCCCAGAGTGAGTGCTCATTTGACTTTAAATTGCAGGCTTCAGCGGGTCCCACGGGAAGACAGCACAGCCCAGGAAGGGGCAGGGTTTCTATATGGTCTGAGTGCTGGCCACAAAGGCTGGGACATGGGGCCTGAAGCTCAGGTCACCTAAAATATGACCCTAGCCCACTTCTGCTCAGAGGTCAGCCAGTACCCCCACCAGGGTTGGCTGATGCAGATTCTTTGTTGTACATTGTGTTGGGAAGATGAATGGTCCCTGGAGAGCTCCTCCCTAGAAGACATATGGAAATCCATAGACTTGAATGGAAACGGCACCCTCTGGAGTCGTGCAAAAAGGCAGCCTTACTCCCACCAACAGGGGAACATATATTTCAAAAACATTTTGAGGGAAGTGACTGCTTGATAGTTAGAGGCTCCCCTTTACATTATACATATGTTTTGGAACTAGGTAGAGGTGGTGGTTGCAAACTTTGTGAATGTACTAAAAACCATTGAACTGTTTACTTTGAAATGTTTAATTTTATATATGAATTTCATCTCAATTTAAAAAAGTTTAAGCATTCTCTTTTTTTTGAGGCAGAGTCTCAAGCTGTCACCTTAGGTAGAATGCTGTGGTGTCACAGCTCATGGCACCCTCAAACTCTTGGGCTTAAGCGAGTCTCTTGCCTCAGCCTCCCAAGTAGCTGGGACTAAAGGTGCCCACCACAACACTCAGCTATATTTTTGTTGCAGTCATCATTGTTGTTTAGCTGGCCCAGACCGGGTTGGAACCTACCAACTTCGGTGCATGTGGCTGGTGCCGTAACCACTGTACTACAAGTGCCAAGCCTAAGTATTCTCTTTTTAAAGCAGGGTTTTTCAAAAAAAGTTTAAGTATTGAAGAGAAAAATACTGTTTTAAAAGCTTCCCTATAACAAATCAGCTGTCTGAATTGTATCACCTCTCTCCCCAGCTTCCTGGAGTCACTGACTATATTCCTGCCAGAAGTGAATTTTCTTAAAAGCCCTGCTCCCAGATTCTAGCTGAGGAAGAAGGAAAATGGTCAAATCTGTCCAAGGCCCTTGGCAGCACTTGTCAGAAAGGGAACAGAAAGACAGCATCAAGGTCCTCTGAAGGGCCAACCCATTTGGCGGAGCTAGATCCTGGGAGTCCAGATGTAGGTCTGTGCAATTCTGAGAAAAGTTGTGTTCTTGCTTCATCTAGCCATCTATTTACCCATTCATTCATTTATTTATTCATCCAAAAAGCATTCACTGAGCCTGTGCTACATACTTGGCACAGTGGTAGCTACTGGAAGTCAAGATGAGTAGAACAGGGCAGCGCCTGAGGCTCAGTGAGTAGCGCACTGGTCCCATGTACCAAGGATGGTGGATTCAAACCCAGCCCTGACCCAAACTGCAACAAAAAATAGGCAGGCATTGTGGTGGATGCCTGTAGTCCCACCTACTTGGGAGGCTGAGGCAAGAGAATCGCCTAAGCCCAAGAGCTGGAGGTTGCTGTGAGCTGTGATACTACAGCACTCTACCAAGGGTGACAAAGTGAGACTTTTGTCTCTAAAAAAACAAAAAAAGATGAGTAGAACACCACCCTCTAGCAGCTCACTGTCTAGTGGGAAGACTATTTGAGTGGAAAAGAGTATTATTTATTTATTTATTTTCTGAGACAGAGTCGCCCTGGGTAGAGTGTCATGGCATTAGAACTCACAGCAACCTCCAACTCCTGGGCTGAAGCGATTCTTCCTCCTCTGCGTCCCAAGTAGCTGGGACTACAGGCACCTGGCACAACGGCCCAGCTATTTTTTGTTTGCAGCTGTCAAATGATGGTGGGCCCGGGCTGGATTCGAACCCACCAGCTCAGGTGTATGTGGCTGGTGCCTTTGCCACTTGAGCCACAGGTCCAAGCCTGGAAAAGATTATTAATAACTGATACACACAGGGTGTAAGGATGCCCTGAGGAGGGCACCTAAGAGATGGAGGGGTAAGGGTACTAGGGGAAGGCTTCATGGAGGAAAGGATGCCAGAGTTGGGTCTCCAAGGCTGCTGGTAGGAATAAGTCCAGGCAAGCCTGCTCTGCAGCCAGCCTTGGCCTGAGGCGAATAGGAGAGGGAGGGGAGGACACCAAATGCAAGGTTTATAGGTTCTCTGAGGGCTCTGAAAAGGCCTGGCTCAGAGGCCAGGAGATTGAGCTTCCTCCTCCCCAGGAGGGTCCCCTTACAGAGATGGGAAGTGTTTGGTTCAGGGAGGGGTATGTTAAAGTGGTTACAAAATCTTTATAGTTCCAGCCAGATGGAAAGGATTCTACTCTACACCTTAAACAATGGAGCAAGGCCCTTCATACTCGTTCTCTAGAGGGGCTATAGACCCGGTCTTCTAGGTCCAAAGATTCTCCTGGCAGATAGTCCTATAGGGCCTTGTCCCTCTATCACGGGGTTTGGGGGTGTCACAGAGAAAGTCACTGAGCCCTCTTCCCACCCCAGGCCTCCATGCAGGAAGTTGTTTTCCCCTTCTATTCTAGGAAACAATTTCAGGTTAGAACTGCCTGTCTTTTTGTTTCACCTTTTTAAAATGAGAGACAGAAACACTAATAATTTCTTTTGTAAAGAACAAAATTACCGGGTGGTGCCTGTAGCTCAAGTGGCTAAGGTGCCACCCACATACACCTGAGCTGCGGGTTCGAATCAGTCCTGGGCCTGCCAAAGGATAACAACTACTACCAAGAAATAGTTGGGCGTTGTAGCGTGCCCCTATAGTCCTAGCTACTTGGGAGGCTGAGGCAAGAGAATGGCTTACCCCCAGGTGTTGGAGGTTGCTGTGAGCTGTGATGCCACAGTGCTCTACCCAGGGTGATAGCTTAAGGCTCTGTCTCAAAAAATAAAAAATTTTATAAAAGAACAAAATTACCCAGTGCACAGTAATGCAGCCCTTCCCATTTGGAGACAATGCATGAAAAAGATGCTTGTATAACATTGCTGGGCTCTAGTCTTTGATAGTGTTTGTTGAATGAATGAAAGATTTCTAAAAAGCTGGCCTTTCTAAACTGGCTCTGGATTTTTGATTTTTGCTTATGAATAGCAACTTAAAAAAACAAATTTTCTTAGCTCAATGTTCCACATTTACCTAAAATATTTCCTTTATTCTGTCAAAAAAAAAAAGAAAAAAATGTTTCTGATCGGAAACCTTGGAAAGAAAGAAATGAGAAAAAGGAAAGGAAAAGAAAAGAAAAACAGGTTCGGCACTTATAGCTCAACTGGCTAAGGCGCCAGCCACGTACACCTAAGGTGGCGGGTTCGAATCCCCAGCCTGGACCCACCAAACAACAATGACGGCTGCAACCAAAAAAATAGCCGGGCGTTGTGGTGGGCACCTGTGGTCCCAGCTACTTGGGAGGCGGAGGCAAGAGACTTGCTTGAGCCCAGGAGTTGGAGGTTGCTGTGAGCTGTAATGCCACTTGGCACTCTACCCAAGGGGATAGCTTGAGGCTCTGTCTCAAAAAAAAAAAAAAAGAAAAGAAAAGAAAAACAAAGGGTGTTTTTGGTGTTCCCAGCCCACCTCAGCCACCAGACTGGGAGGAGTGAATGGTTCTCTGATGGATTAATTCCCAAATCTTCTATCCAGGACAACAGGAAGATACATCCATACAGGTCACTCCCAACCTATTTCTTTCCACCTCAATTTAGGGTGATTTCAAGAGGATGTCATCTACTCCAGGCTTCCAAACACTTCATCTGATGGCCTTGATCTGGTATAAGCTCCAGGCAGTGTTCAGGCCAGTTCCAGCAACTATTGTGGGTCCACTGATTTGTATTTATTTATTTATGTATTGAGACAGAGTCTTACTCTGTAGCCCTGGATAGTGTACTCTGGCGTCATAGCTCACAGCAACCTTAAACTCTTGAGTTCAAAAGATCCTATTGCCTCAGCCTCTATAGGTGCCCACCACAAAGCCCAGCTATTTTTTTTTTAATCCATAAATTTGTCCCCAGAAGCAGTCTGTCACCTATAAAATGCGATGGAGACTCAGGGCTTGGATTTTGGGTCCTTTCTGGTTCTAAGTCTTGGTTGTCTCCTGGATCAGCTTTTGTTTTTCTTTTTTTTAGGGGGGGGCTGTCTGTCCAAGAGGTTTTTTTTTTTCCTTGGGGTGGGAGTGAAGGACTGGGGAGGGCAGCAGCTTGATTTCTAGAAGTGTCATTTGTCACGTGCAAACCTACCCTGAGGCAAGGCCTGCCAGTTTAATCCGGTTAGTTTCCTGACCACCTCAGGCGGTCTGATGTAAGTTTGGTTCCCTCTTCCATCAGGATCCCTGTGTCCCAGATTGATAAACCTTTAAAGAAATGAAGGTTGAATTTGTCCGAACCTCCTCCTCCCACCCTCGGCAATCGTTATCAGCCTCAGAACACTGCTGCCAGGCCACATTTCCTGTGACCACGCCTGAATGACGAAACAGGGGATCGCAATTGCACTCCTGGTCTTTTCTGAGGTCTTGGTCCTCGGTCCTGATGCAACTCTGTCTGGATCTGTCACACAAAGATCAGTGGAGAAGGGGCGCTAGGACCCAGCGGAGGCACCGCTGAACTGCGGCCCATCCGTAGGGCCGGCGGGAGGGTCAGCGTGTCGGTCAGATTTGGGTCCTTGTCCTCAACCCCTGGACCAGGCGCTATGAACCCGGGCCCATCAAACAGTCCTCTAACCACGCTCCCCAAGCTCTCTCCTTGCGAGCAGTCTGGGGGTGAGAGCGGATAGGGTTTGGGGGCCAGGCTCGCAAGGCGGGCATGGATCCCCATTAACTCATCCCCTGGGGCTGTGGAGTAAACGACCGACAGGCCTCGGGGAAGTGGAAGCACGGTGCCTAGAGCTGCCCAGTCTATGGATCCTACCCCCATATCCCAACCCTACGCAAGGCAGGCTAGCGCGAGGGCTGGCCGGGCTAACGTCTGCTCCCCGCGCTGCCGTCCCACAGTCATCCAACTATATGCCCAGTTTGTGCCCGAAGCTCTTGGGCTCCAAGACGCTGGGGCAACCGTTCTCCCTGCTTGCCGCCTCCTCAAGTTCCCTTGCCTATCCCCTCAGCGCGGTCACGGGCTATCCCCTCCCCCAGCAACAAGACCCTATAATAAACAAGTCTTTCCTTGATCCTCCCCTGCCGCGAGCGCCCTCGGGGACCTTGGCAGCTGCAGCCGCCGCGGATCCTTTCCAGAAAGGGGGCGTGGCTGTAGCTCGGGGTTCGGCAGGGAGCGTTCTGGGGCTCACTGGGGGTGGGGCCAGGCCTCTGTCACCGGGCAGGAGAGAACGTTGCGAACGTGCGCCCGGAACCCATTGGTCGAGACGGGCCACACTCCCGGGTCTAGATTGGGCCGTGCGTGGAGAGGGCGTGGCCTTGCCACGCTAGTCCTTATAGGCTGCTCCGCGCTGGTGCTGGGGATCGCAGCAGGCTAAGGGGGAGGAGCGGGTGGGTAGAAGGGACAGGTCTGGGCAGCGCTCGGTGGTTGGCATCAGTTCGCACACCCATTGAAGCGGCAAGACGCACTTGTCCTAGCAGTTCTCGCTGACCGCGCTAGCTGGTGAGTGCCCCTTCTGTGCCTGCTGATCTGTGTAGGTCGGAGAGCTCGCAGTCTCGTCTAGTCCCAGACTGACGCCCGGTCCGTGCCCCTCTTGTCTTACAGCGGTTTCTGCGCTCCCGCAGCCTGAGCTCATCAGCAAACACCCTGGCGTCCGTCCTTACCATGCCGAACCTTTGGGACCGCTTTTCGTCGTCCTCTTCGTCGTCGCCCTTGTCCCAAACTCCCACCCCCGATCGGCCTCCGCGCTCGGCCTGGGGGTCGGCGGCCCGAGAGGAGGGGCTTGACCGCTGCGCGAGCGTGGAGAGCTCAGATTGCGAGTCCCTGGACAGCAGCAACAGTGGCTTCGGGCCGGAGGAAGGTGAGCAGTAGGCGGGTGCCGGACGCGATTCAAGGGGCCAGGAAGATGTGGAAGCGCAGTGCCTGAAGGGGTCAAAGCCACCTTGGGATCCTATCCCACCAGGACTCAAATTGTTTGAGGAATGGGAGGGTGTTGGAGTGCAGAGTACGAATGGGGGGCAGAAACAGAGGCTTGGAGGGGGTAGGACCACTGCTTTCTTAGTGAAACAGCACCTCCCCCTCCTATACGTCCACTCTCTAATACTCCTCTCGGTGTGCTCCGCTTTCCAGACTCTGCATACTTGGATGGGGTGTCGCTGCCCGACTTCGAGCTGTTGAGCGACCCCGAAGATGAGCGCCTGTGTGCCAACCTGATGCAGCTGCTGCAGGAGAGCCTGGCCCAGGCGCGGCTGGGCTCGCGGCGACCCTCGCGCCTGCTGATGCCTGGCCAGCTGGTGAGCCAGGTGAGCAAAGAACTGCTGCGCCTGGCTTACAGCGAGCCGTGCGGCCTGCGGGGGGCGCTGCTGGACGTCTGCGTAGAGCAGGGCAAGAGCTGCCACAGTGTGGGCCAGCTGGCCCTCGACCACAGCTTGGTGCCCACCTTCCAGCTGACCCTCGTACTACGCCTGGACTCACGCCTCTGGCCCAAGATCCAGGGACTGTTTAGCTCGGCCAACTCTTCCTTCCTCCCTGGCTTCAGCCAGTCCCTGACGCTGAGCACTGGCTTTCGAGTCATCAAGAAGAAGCTGTATAGCTCAGAGCAGCTGCTCATTGAGGAGTGTTGAACTTCAACCTCGGGGGGGGGCCGACACTGCCCCTAAGAAGAAACAACTGAACTTTTGGAGTGGAGATTAGCAGGCAGGAGCTGAGGGACTGATGCCTGTCATTAGAAAACTGACAACAGCCACCTAAGGGGAGGAAGGTGGAAGTGGGGGAACATAGTGTTTCCTAGGAAGCTCACTGGGTTGTGTGTAGGTGGCTCGGGATTGGGGGCATATGCCCCTCAGTACTGTAGCATGAAACAAAGGCTTAGGGGCCAACCAGGCTTCTGGCTGGATGTGTATGTAGCATGTATCTTATTCTTTTTATTATTACTGACAGTTAAAAGACAACAGTGGTGTGACAGAGCCAGGAGAGCAGCTGGGCTGCTCTGGCCTCTGCTAGGGGTGTGTGCTTGGTAGCAGTGGGGGGAGGGGAGGTCCTGGAGGTAGCTTGTGTATCTTCTGGTCTGCAGGGACCAAGTATGTTTGTTGTTTGTTTTGTATCTTTTGTTTTTTTGATCAGAGCTTCACTACTGACCTGTTCTAGGCAGCTATCTTACAGACACACGAATGTAAGAGTAGGAAGGCGTGGGTGTTGGGATCACTTGGGATCTTTGACACTTGAAAAAAACCCACCTGGGAGCTGCGTTCAACCCATTCCTCCCCTATGTACTCGGAGCTGAGCTGTGAGGGGAAGGGGCCGATGGGGGGGGGCTGGGACCCCTCCCCCAACGGTGTGCCATCTGGGTCTTCCATCTAGAACTGTTTACATGAAGATACTCAATGTTCATGAATACACTTGATGTTCAAGTATTAAGACCTATGCAATATTTTTTACTTTTCTAATAAACATGTTTGTTAAAATGATTGAGTCTGTCTTTAGTGCCATAAAATGAAAAATAGGGAGGTGGGTACTGGTCAAAGGCAGGTTTCGTCCGACTGTGGGGTTTACCAGTGTGTTCCTCTGTCCCTTTCCGGGACTGCCTGCCACCTAGTAACAGAGGTATATGGACTGTGCCATCTGTGCCAAGAACCCTGGCTCCCTTGGCTCTGCTGGCTGAAGCTTGCCTGGAGAAAGCACTGGAAAGCACCAGGAGGTGAAGAGTGAGTCAGACCTCCCACTAAGCCAGAATCTCAGTAGGGTGAGCTCACCTGGATGCCCAGGTACAAGGTTCCCCTGAGCCCAAGGTCCTTACAGGCACTGAAAAGACTAGAAGAGACCTTGTCTTTCTGTGAGAAAACTTAACAGTTCTATTTGTTCTGCAGTCATGAAAATGACATTTTATCTCTAGATATATGAAGGCTAGCAGGAGGAGTTTGGACAAGACCTCAAGTCTCTCACTAGACAAGGAACCTGGGGCTCAGAGAGAAGCATGACCAGGCTCAGAAAGGAAGTGTGGATTAGGCAGGTGCAGAACTCCCAACACACATATCCACAGACATGGAGGTGAGGGAGTAGGAAGGGCTCAGAGCAAGGAGATTGCAGGCCTGTCTTCACAGGTGCCCTAGGTGACTTGGATGCCCTGGGTGACCTGGAGTCATTATGCAGTCTGGGCCCCAAGTTCTATATCAGAGAAATTGGCAAATTGGGGTTGGGCCAGATAAGGCCAAGGCCCTTCTCATTTCTCTCTCCCTATGACTGGGTCCACCCACATCAACTGGCCTTTGGAGAGTTATTATCTCCCTTGTTTTCTCTTCCTGGTCCCAGATAGGCTTGTTTGCTCAAGACTAAAACAGTGGTTCTTCCACTTAAGTGTATAATCAGATTACTTGGGGCCCTAGTGGAGGTTTTTGTGGGTTTTTTTTTTGAGACAGAGCCTCAAGCTGTTCCCCTGGGTAGAGTGCCCTGGCATCACAGCTCACAGCAACCTCCAACTCCTGGGCTCACGCGAGTCTCCTGCCTCAGCCTCCCAAGTAGCTGGGACCACAGGTGCCCGCCACAACGCCTGGCTACTTTTTGGTTGCAACCATCATTGTTGTTTGGCGGGCTGGGCTGGATTCAAACCCACCACCTTAGGTATATGTGGCTGGCGCCTTAGCCACTTGAGCCACAGGTGCCGAGTCCCTAGTGGAGGTTCTGATTGAATGTCATTGGGCAGGACCCTGGGAATCTGCTTTTTTTTTTTTTGCAGTTTTTGGCCCGGGCCAGGTTTGAACTCACCACCCCTGGTATATGGGGCCAGCACCCTACTCCTTTGAGCCACAGGCGCAGCCTGGAATCTACATTTTTATCAGGATTCTGAGGCAGGGTCCTAAACTTTGGGATATCGTAGAAGCCCCCCCCCCATCAGCTTGGCGCCTGTGGCTCAAGTGCCTAAGGCGCTAGCCACATGCACCTAAGGTGGCAGGTTCGAATCCAGCCTGGGCCCGCCAAACAATGATGATGGTTTTAACCAAAAAAAAAAAAAATAGCTGGACATTGTGGCTGGTGCCTGTGGTCCCAGCTACTTGGGAGGCGGAGGCAGAAGACTCACTTGAGCCTAGGAGTTGGAGGTTGCTGTGAGCTGTGAGGCCACGGCACTCTACCCAGGGGGATAGCTTGAGGCTCTGTTTCAAAAAAAAAAAAAGCCCCCCATCTTTTTGGTAGAACTGGGCCATTTGTTTCCCAGAATGAATGAACTCGGGTTAGAAGTAGATTTGTAGGCTCGGCGCCTATAGCTCAACCGGCTAAGGCGCCAGCCACGTACACCTAAGGTGGCAGGTTCGAATCCCCAGCCCGGACCCGCCAAACAACAATGACAGCTGCAACCAAAAAATAGCTGGGCGTTGTGGCGGGCGCCT
>CAUYTI010069612.1:0-10477 GCA_963575145.1 Galago senegalensis | reverse complement strand
CATGGCACTCTACCCAGGGCAACAGCTTGAGGCTCTGTCTCAAAAATAAATAAATAAATACATAAATAAATAAATAAAATAAAGAACCCAAAAACTTTATAAAAAATCCAAGTATGATGCTGGCAGATGAACAGATATATTGATCAATGGAACAGAAAATAGAGCCCAGAAACAACCCCTTACACATAATAGTCAAAAATGATTTTCCAGAAGGGTGCCAACACCATTTGATGGGAAAAAGGACAGTCCTTTCAACAAATGATGCTGGGAAAACCGGATATCCACACGCAAAAGAATGAAGTTAGACCCATTCCTTACACCATATACTAAAGTTAATCCATAATGGAGCAAAGATCTAAATTTAAGAGTTAAAACTTAAACCAGGTACAGTGGCTCATGCATATAATCATAGCACTCTGGGAATCTGAGGTGGGTAGATTGCCTGAGCTCAGGAATTTGAGACCAGCTCAAGCAAGAGCAAGACCCCATCTCTAAACCTAGCCAGGCATTGTAGTGAGCAACTGTAGTCCCAGCTACCTGGGAGGCTGAGGCAAAAGGATCACTTGAGCCCAAGAGTTTGAAGTTGCTGTGAGCTATAATGCTACAACACTCTCCTGAGTGTGACAAAATGAGACTCGGTCTCTAAATAAACAAATAAAGAGTTAAAACTATAAATCTCTTAGAAAAAAATATTAGAAAAACTTCATGGCTCAGCACCTGTAGCTCAAGCAGCTAAGGTACTGGCCACATACACCAAAGCTGACGGGTTCAAATCTGGCCTGGGCCTGCCAAACGATGAGAACTACAACCAAAAAATAGCTGGGCGTTGTAGCAGGTGCCTGTAGTCCCAGCTACTCAGGAGGCTGAGGCATAAGAACCATTTAAGCCCAACAGTTGGAGGTTGCTGTGAGGTGTGACGCCACGGCACTCTATGCAGGGCAACACTTGAGGGTATGTCTCAGAAAGAAAAAAGAAAAAACTTCATGACACTGGATTTGGCAATGATTCATGACTATGACACTAAAAGCATAGGCAACAAATGAACAAAGAGATAATTGAACTCCATCAAAATGAAGGAATTCTGTGCATTAAAGAATACTATCAAGAAAGCAGGCTCGGCGCCCATAGCACAGTGGTTACAGCGCCAGCCATGTACACTGAGGGTGGCAGGTTCAAACCCAGCCCAGGCCAGCTAAACAACTGAAGCAAAAAAAAAACAGCTGAATGGTCGGCACCTATGGCTCAAACAAGTGGGGCACCGGCCCCATATACTAGAGGTGTTGGGTTCAAACCCAGCCCTGGCCAAAAACTCCCAAAAAAAAAAAAAATAGCTGGGCATTGTGTCGGGCACAGCTGCTTGTGAGGCTGAGGCGGAAGAATCGCTTGAGCCCAAGAGTTGGAGGTTGCTGTGAGCTGTGACGCCATAGCACCCTACCCAGGGCGACATAGTGAGACCTTGCCTTAAAAAAAAACACACACACAAAAAAAATAAAACCAAAAGCAAGAAAAGCAAAAAGATGGCTTGGTGCCCGTAGCTCAGTGGATAGGGTGCCAGTGGCTCCAGCCACATACACCCAGGCTGGTTTCGAACCCAACCTGGGTCAGCTAAATAGCAATGACAACTCCAACAATAAAATAGCTGGGTGTGTGGCAGGCGCCTTTAGTCCCAGCTACTTGGAAGGCTGAGGCAAGAGAATCCCTTAAGCCCAAGAGTTGGAGGTTGCTGTGAGCTGTGACACCATGGCAATCTACCCAGGGCAACATAGTGAGACTCTATCTCAAAAAAAGAAAAAAAAAAAAAGAAAGCAAAAAGACAACTTACAGAATGGGTAAAAGTAATTGTACATTGTCTCTCTGATAAGAGATTACAATCCAAAATACATAAAGAATTCCGGGTGGTGCCTGTGGCTCAAAAGGGTAGGGCGCCAACCCCATATGCCAGAGGTGGTGGGTTCAAACCCAGCCCCAGCCAAAAATAAAAAAAAAAAATACAAAATACATAAAGAATTCCCAGAATCAACAAACCCAATTCACAAACAAACAATACTCAAGGACTTGAATGGGATATTTCTCCAAAGAAGAGACATAAACAGCCAATAGTATAAGTTCGACATCGTTCGTCACTGTTGGGATGTAAACCAAAACCACAACGAGATATTACTTCACACCTCCTAGGACAGCTATAACCCAAATAACAGCATCGGTGAGGACATGCAGAAATCAGAACCCTCATTTGTCACTGCTAGGAATGTAAGTAAAGGCAGCTAGTATGAGAAACAGTTTGGCAGTTTCTCAAAAAATCAACACAGAGGGGCAGTGCCTGTGGCTCAAAAGGGTAGGGCACTGGTCCCATATACTGGAGGTGGTGGGTTCAAACCCAGCCCCAGCCAAAAACTGCAAAAAAAAAAAAAAAAATCAACATAGAACTAAAAAGAACTAAGAAAAAAAAAAATATATATATATAAAAAATGGGCAGTGCCTGTGGCTCAAAGGAGTAGGGCGGCGGCCCCATATGCCAGAGGTGGTGGGTTCAAACCTAACTAACCCTGGCCAAAAACTGCAAAAAAAAACCCATACAACTACCATATGACCCAGCAATTCTACTCACTATATATCTGAAAGAATTAAAAGCAAGGTCTGGAGGACATACTTTGTATGACCATGTTCATGGCACCATTATTTACAGCGGCCAAAACATGGAGAGAATCCAATACCCATCAACAGCTGAATGGATAAACAAAATGTAGCATCTACAAACCATGGAGGATTTAGCCATGAAAAGGAATCTTGACAAATGCTACAAAACAGATGGACCTTGAAAACATTATACTGAGGGAAATAAGCCAAACAGAAGATAAGTATTGTACGCCCCCACTTACATGAGAAAAGGCAAATTACTAGGACAGAAAACAGAACCAAGGTCACCAGCAGGCAGGGTAAGGGGACACAAGGAAGTTATTGTTTAATGAGTACATTTCATCTTGGGATGAAAGTTTTGCATATAGACAGTAGTGAGGGTTACAATGCTGTGAATACACTTAATGCCACCGAAATGTACACATATGAATGATTAAAATGATAAATGTTATATAAATATTGTCATTAAGAAAAAGGAGGCCGGGCTCACGCCTATAATCCTAGCACTCTGGGAGGCTAAGGCAGGTGAATTGCTTGAGCTCATGAGTTTGACACCAGCCTCAGTAAAAAGTGAGACCCTGGCTCGGCGCCGCCTGTGGCTCAAGTGGCTAAGGCACCAGCCATGTACACCCAAGGTGGCGGGTTCGAATCCAGCCCGGGCTCACCAAACAACAATGACGGCTGCAACCAAAAAATAGCCGGGTGTTGTGGTGGGTACCTGTGGTCCCAGCTACTTGGGAGGTGGAGGCAGGAGACTTGCTTGAGCCCAGGAGTTGGAGGCTGCCGTGAGCTGAGATGCCACGGCACTCTACCCAGGGGGACGGCTTGAGGCTCCTGTCTCAGGAAAAAAAAAAAAAAAAAGAGAGAGAGACCCTATCTCTACTATGAGGGTGGCACCTGTGGCTCATTGGGTAGTGCGCTGGCCCCATATACCAAGGGTGGTGGGTTCAAACCCAGCCGCAGCCAAATTGCAACAAAAAAATAGCCAGGCATTGTAGCAGGCGCTTGTAGTCCTGGGAGGCTGAGGCAAGAGAATCGCCTAAGCCCAGGAGTTGGAGGTTGCTGTGAGCTGTGACACCACAGCACTTGACCGAAGGCAATAAAGTGAGACTGTCTCTACAAAAATCCCAAAAAAAAACCCCAAAAAACTGAGACAAGAGAATCACTTGAGCTCCAGTTGGAGGTTGCTATGAGCTATGATGCTACAGCACTCTATCCACAGCGATAGCTTGAGTCTCTGTTTCAAAAAAAAAAAAAAAAGAAAGAAAAGGAAAAAGCAACACGGAATTCTGGGTTGGGTTTGAACCAAAAAAAGGACACTAGGATAACTGATGAATTTTGAATACTCTATTCTATAGATTAGGCTGGGTGCTGTGGCTCACATCTGTAATTACAGAACTGTGGGAAGGTGAAGTTTGAAACCAGCCTGAGGAACATAGCAAGACCTCTACAAAAAGTAGGATAATTAGCTTAATGTGGTGGCAGGAGCCCACAGTACCAGCTACTCAGGAGGCAGAGGCAGGAGGATCACTTGAACCCAGGAGTTTGAGGTTGCAATGAGCTATGATGATACCACGGTACTCTAACCATAGGTGACAGAGACCTTCTCTCAAAAATAAAATAAATGGGCTTGGTGCCTGTAGCTCAGTGAAGAGGGCACTGGCCACATACACTGAAGCTGGCAGGTTCAAGCCCAGCCCGGGCCTGCTAAACAACAATGACAACTGCACCAAAAAATAGCTGGGCATTGTGGCAGACGTCTGTGGTCCCACCTATTCAGGAGGTTGAAGGAAGATAATCACTTAAGCCCAAGAGGTTGCTGTAAGCTTTGACGCCATGGTACTCTACCTAGGGTGACATAGTGAGCCTCTATCTCAAAATACATAAAATAAAATAAGATAAAATAATCTGCAGATTGGTTACATAGTATGGATTCAATGTTAATTTCTTGGTTTAGACAGTTGTACATAGATGCTAATATCAGGGGAGGGTGTGTTTCCAATTTACATAAAGTAAAATGAACAGCAACCCCATTTCCTAAAAGTATCATAATTTGCATTTTTGGAGGCTAGAGGAATGGTATGGAAAGAGCACGTTCACTTTTAATATCTAATGTTCTTTTCAGTTCTCTCTGAACATCATTACTTCTGAATTTTATATAACCAAACATTTGAAAACATATCATACATACCCAGAATTGGCTCTGTTACATTAAATAGAGAAATGCAACCAGGAGGAGTAAATTCTGTCTGGCCTAGATCACATTCCAAATAGTCAACGCAAGAAATACTGCAAATTAAAAACAAAAAAAAAAACCTAGCTTTACTCCGTAGAAAGGATAAATCAGATGGTAAAGATTTCATGTGACACAGGCACAACCCACTGAGTGCTTTTTTTTTTTTTTAGAGACAGAGACAACCCACTGAGTGCTTTTTTAGAGACAGAGACAACCCACTGAGTGCTTTTTTTTTTTTTTAGAGACAGAGTCTCATTTTGTCACTGTTGGTAGAGTACTGTGGTGTCATAGCTCACAGAAACCTCCAGCTCTTGGGCTCAGGCAATTCTCTTGCCTCAGCCTCCTCCGAGTAAATGGGACCACAGGCACCCGCCACAACACCCAGCTACTTTTTTGCTGCAGTTTGGCTGGGGCCAGGTTCGAACTCTCCACCCTTGGTATATGGGGCTAGCACCCTACTCACTGAGCCACAGATGCCGCCCGCCCACTGAGGTGGGAGGTTCCACCTCAAACAAAGAAAAAAAGTCAAGAGAAAACAGTACAAGCTCGGTCATCTTCCATTCCTAGCAGGGATACAACTGGTCTTTCCTAACACTGTTATCTTTAAAGCAATCAAACTTCGGGTGGCACCTGTAGCTTAAGTGGCTAAGGCTCCAGCCACATACACCAGAGCTGTGTACATACACCAGAGCCACATACACCAGGTTCAAATCCGGCCCAGGCCTATCAAATAATGACAACTACAACCAAAAAATAGCCGGGCGTTGTGGCAGGTGCCTATAGGCCCAGCTACTTGGGAGACTGAGGCAAGAGAATTGCTTAAGCCTGGGAGTTGGAGGTTGCTGTGAGCTGTAACGCCATAGCACTCTACTGAGGGTGACAAAGTAAGACTCTATCTCTGGGGAAAAAAAAAAAAGAAATTGAATAAATAAAAAGAATTTATACCTACTTTGAATCTCTGGATTCACAAATACCATCTGCACAGAAACAGAGTCTGGGTCCAAGCACCTCTTCCTGCAAGTTTGCCCCCAGCCAAGGCAGTTGCTCCACCCTAACACAGTCACTGTCACAACGTTCCAAAGCAGGCTGGTAAAGATGGCAGCCCCGAGCCAAGCAAGGCACACACGGAGCTGTGGAATCCTTGCAGCCCACCCAGTGTCTTAACTCAAACTTCATGGCGTGGTGCCTGTAGATCAGTGGCTAGGGCGCCGGACACATACACCTGGGGCTGGAGGGTACGAAACCGGCCCGGGCCTGCTAATCAACAATGACAACTACAAGCAAAAAATAGCCAGCCATTGTGGTGGGCGCCTGGGGTCCCAGCTACTCAGGATGCTGAGGCAACTCTTGCCTAAGGCCAAGAGTTTGAAGTTGCTGTGAGCTGTGATGCTATGACACCTTACCAAGAGTGACAAAGTGACACTGTCTCAAAAATAAAAAAGAAAATGCAATTCATGCCAAAAAATCTAGTAGTATCTACTAATAATGTCAAAACCATAATAAAAGCAGTCTTACCTATTTAACAACTGGTTAATCAGGTATCTGTTAAATGTTGACTTCCCAACATCCTGAGATCCACAAACGAGAATGATAGGACAGCCATCTACTTCTTCTGGAGGTGAAATGAACATTGATTCCAAGAATTAGCCATCTTCCGTAGGATTCTGAGTAGTAATCATTGAGATTTTGGTGGATAAACACTCAAATTTATCAAAATATCCAACTTACCACAAGAAACATTGACCAACTCTTCCAATGTGGAAAGGGCACTCTCAGATAAATGAACACCTTTTTTTTTCCTTTCTCTTTTGATGCCAATAGACCTCAAGGTGAAATATTCAGGAGTAACCCGGAAAGCTGAACTCTGAAATTAACAAATTTAAACTTTAAGAAAGGAAAGGGGCTCAGCGCCTGTGGCTCAAGTGGCTAAGGCGCCAGCCACGTACACCCAAGGTGGCGGGTTTGAATCCAGCCGGCCCATCAAACAACAATGATGGCTTCAACCAAAAAATAGCCGGATGTTGCGGCGGGCGCCTGTGGTCCCAGCTACTCAGGAGGCTGAGGCAGGAGACTCGCTAGAGCCCAGGAGTTGGAGGTTGCTGTGAGCTGTGATGCCACAGCACTCTACCCAGGGGAACAGCTTGAGGCTCTGTCTCAAAAAAAAAAGAAAGGAAAGGACGAAATGCATTTTATTTTTCTGTTCTAAATTAACTACATCTCACAGAGTCATGGGCTACTAAAAACAAATCTGATCCTTTCCATTCTTCTAAAGCCCAACCCATCAGCATGTCTCATCAACTCTATTCCTGAAGGTGTCCCCATCTCAGTTTTTACAGCTTATGCTCACTCTCAAGCTGCTGTCACCTCTATAGGAAACTCTAGAGAAAAAGAAAATGCACAGTAAAGCAGGACTGCCATAAGAAAAACTCAAGAGAAGCCCCACAACTGTAGAACAGGTTGGTGATCTGGAATAAAGTCAAAGCAATCTCCAAAAATAGAAAGCAAAAAGACAAAGAACAGGGCACCGGCCCCATATACTGAGGGTGGCGGGTTCAAACCTGGCCCCAGCCAAACTGCAACAAAAAAATAGCTGGGCGTTATGGCAGGCGCCTGTAGACCCAGCTACTCTGGAGGCTGAGGCAAGAGAATCACCTAAGCCCAGGAGTTGGAGGTTGCTGTGAGCTGTGACACCACAGCACTCTACAGAGAGGAATAAAGTGAGACTCTGTCTCAAATAAAAAAAAAAAAAGATAAGACAAGACAAAGAACACATACAGATTAGTTGAAATGATGTAGAAGGTCTGCAAAGTCCCAGGGCAGGAGAATCAGGAGAGTACAGGGAAAGCCCCGCAGAATGCAAGCACAAGCCACAGGTGAAGTCGGGTGGAGTAAGCTGACCACGTAGAAGAGGATGAAGGAGGAGCTGCCATGCACATGCCCTCCTGCTATTCATTACACTGACAAAGATATCACAGGCCGATGAGGTAGCTCACACCTCTAATCCCAGCACTCGGGGAGGCTGAGGACAGTGTATGGCTTGAGCTCATCAGAAGTTCGAGACCAGCTAGAGCAAGAGTGAAACCCCGTGGCTTGGCACCGGTAGCACAGTGGTCACAGTGTCAGTCACATATACTAAAGGTGGTGGGCTGGAACCCAGCCAGGCCAGCTAACCAACAATGACAACTGCAACACAAAATCACCGGGTATTGTGACGGGTGCCTGGACTCCCAGCTATATCCCACTCTCATTTCATCCTTTATTCTCCCCTTCAAATCCCCAATACCTACCTACCATCTCCTGCAAGGACGGCCTTGACTACAAGCAGGAAATACTCACAACTGCCTCCGGCACTCTCCTCTGGCTACTACTGACAACCTGCCAGTGCTCCCAACCCACACAACACAGCTCCCGTCACCCTCTGCCCTCTCTATTGCACCATCAATTCTCCTGTCCTCTGGAGCATCCTAACCTGCTATGTTCAAGCATGTTGCTTTTTTCACCCTTCATAACGAAATATACACCTATCCTCCAACTACTGCTTCATTTCTCTCCTTCCCTGCACAGCTAAACTCTACAAAAACAAAGTTCTTCTTCATGTTCTCTCCAGGCTTTTAACCACATTTCTCAGCCTATCCCCCCATGGTATGCTGAAACTCCTCCAAAGGGAGGAGTTTGAGCTATGAAAGAATCAAAGCCAACGCTCCTTTCTCAGAACGTATGTGAGCATCAACAGAATTTGCCACAGCTGTTCACATAAGAAGCTATTATAAACTTCCTGGCTGGGCATTGTGGCTCACACCTATAACCATAACACTTTGGGAAGTGGAGGCAGAACAATGGCTTAAGCCCAGCAGACCACACCAGTCAACCTACCTAGACCTGCTCTCCACAAAATTTTTTTTAAAAAATTGCTAGGCTCGGTGCCTGTGGCTCAAGCTGCTGAGGCGCCAGCCACATACACCTAAGGTGGCGGGTTCGAATCCAGCCCGGGCCCACCAAACAACAATGACGGCTGCAACCAAAAAATAGCTGGGCGTTGTGGTGGGCGCCTGTGGTCCCAGCTACTTGGGAGGATGACGCAAGAGACTCACTTAAGCCCAAGAATTTGAGGTTGGTGTTATCTGTGACGCCACAGCACTCTACCCAGGGTGACAGTTCCCAACTCTGAGCCTGGTTCTCCTCTAACACCAGCTCCTTCTCCTTCTCAGACTCGTCTGCTGCTCCCTCACCTTTGCCTAGTCCTCCTCTTCAAGTGTCTCAGGGCTTCAACCTTGAACGATTTTGCTTCTCTCTATTATCAATTTCCTGACTGTTATTACCCCATCTCATGGCCTTGGACGTCCTCTATACTAAATGTTCCCATATTTATATCTCCAGACTCTTCTCAGAACTCCAGACTCGCATATTCAACTGCCCATTTGACATCTCCCATTGGATGTGTAACTGGCATCTCAAAGTCAGCACAGTGAAAGCTGCTCCTTTTGGAGTACTCCCATGTCAGATAATGCCAACGCCATGCACTAGGTGGGGGGGCCAGAAAGTCCAGAGTTACTCCTTGATTCTTCCTCACACCTCATAAGCTGTCCACTCTCTGCAGGTTAGACTCAACCTTCTGGCTCATGGGAGATGATAGTGATAGTGCTTGACTTTAGAGTCAGTAACACAGCCAGGAAAAATGTAGAGGTGAGTCAAGAAAAGGATGGAACAACAGGCTCAGTGACCATAGCACAGTGGTTATGGTGCCGGCCATGTGCACCGAGGATGGTGGGATCAAGCCTGGCGCAGGCCAGCTAAACAACAATGACAACTGCTACCCCAAAAATAGCTGGGCATGGTGGCAGGCACCTGTAGTCTCAGCTACTAGGGAGGCTGAGCCAAGACAATCACCTAAGCCCAAGAATTTGAGATTGCTGTGAGCTGTGATGCCATGGTACCCTACCAAGGGCAACACAGTGAGACTGTCTCAAAAACAAAAAAGTTAAAATTAAAAAAAAATCATAAAAATCCATAAGGCAGGCTGGGAGAAGTGGGTCATGTGTGCAATCCCAACACTCTAGGAGGCCAAGGTGTATCACTTCAGTTCAGGAGTTCAAGACCAGCCTGAGCAAGAGCAAGACCTCATCTTTAAAAAAATAGCTGGTCGTTGTGGTAGGCACCGATAGTCCTAGCTACTTGGGAGGCTGAAGCAAGATGATTGTCTGAGCCCAAGAGTTTGAGGTTGCTGTGAGGTACACCACCCCAGCACTCTACTGGAGGCAAGAAGTGAGATTCTGTTTTTAAAAAAAAAAAAAAAAAAAGGAGTTAGGGCCATGCCTGTGGCTCAGTGAGTAGAGTGCTGGCCCCATATACAGAGGGTGGCAGGTTCGAACCTGGCCCCAGCCAAACTGCAATTAAAAAAAAAAAAAGGGGCGGTGCTTATGGCTTAGTGAGTAGGGCGCCAGCCCCATATAACAAGGGTGGCAGGGCTCGGCGCCTATAGCTCAACTGGCTAAGGCGCCAGCCACATACACCTAAGGTGGCGGGTTCGAATCCCCAGCCCGGACCCGCCAAACAACAATGACAGCTGTAACCAAAAAATAGCCAGGCGTTGTGGCAGGCGCCTGT